>JAKZJJ010000065.1:30000-255247 GCA_030015415.1 Cynopterus sphinx | reverse complement strand
TACAAATCTTCAAACAGATATTTGGCTATTCTACTCTTTGGAAGTCTTCGAAAATGGTCAGTTGTCAATCGGTACGGACAGTAAAAGGAATGCTAGTCAGCTACTCTCAAACACTCAAACACTCGATGCTTGGCACATGGATGCCTAGCAGATGTTTGTCGAACAAAGGTACAAGTGAGTATTGATTATCTGCTCTGTGCCAGGCACCCTGCTGGGGGCTGCAGGAGTTCAGAGCGAACTGGGCTCGACCCAAGCCTTTAACACGTGTGCATGAGGAAGAATTTAAGGAGGATGGTCATGAAATCAGGGTGGAGGTAGTGCTCATTTACGTTAGGTTCTTTGAGTATGTTTGTGGGTTTCACGTGAACTTGGAAACCCAGTCTTAGTTGTTTTGAGACTTCACGATGCTCAGAGCAAAGGGAAGTGAATCTGGAGAAAGGAATGACTCAGGAAAAGTGAAAAACAGCCTCTCACTTTAACAATCCTCTACCTGCTGAGAAAGCCCTGTAGCTAATCTCCAGCTGCCCAGAACCTGGGCCTGAAGAAGGGCTGGCTCTGCTGCCGTGGATATGGGCACCACACCTCCCCAGGGCAAGCAATCAAGGTTGTTTTCCTCTTCCAGCTCCTGCTCGAGTTTAAATAATCAAAATTCCTGTTTGTGTTAACAAAAACTGTAAGACACAATTGCAAGTGATAATGTCAATAAGATTTCAAAAGCCCCACTCCGGCAGGCCCTTGTGTGGAGCTTGGTGGCTTCTTCTGAGCTTACTGTGGGGCCAGCTGAGGGACTCTCTTACTTGTTGTCTGCTCTGTTATGTCCATGAGAATTGTACTGTTTTGTAACAAAAGAAGCTCCTGCTGGTAATAGTAGTTTAGGACAAATTCCTATTTAACTTGTCCTTTGAGTTTTAAATTTATAAATGTATATATATTTATATTTTTATATTTATTTCTATACATTCTATTTGGTTCTTTTTCAACTATCAGTTTTTTAAAAATCTTGATTGATATATAATTTACATAACATACAATGCACACATTGAAAGTGTACAATTTAAGTTTTTAGTTTATTCATAGAGTTGTGTAACCATCACCACAATCAATTTTAGGACATTTCCCCCACCCCAAAATGAAATCCTGTCCCCATTAGCATTTGTTCCCCATTTTTCTTCAACTCTTTCCTCTCCTCCTATAAAACCGTGAAATCTACTTTCTGTCTGTGTGGATCTGCCTATTCTGATCATTTCATACAACTGGAGTCATATAAATGTGGTCATATAAATCTGGGGCCCGGGCGGCCAGGTGGGTGGGGCCGAGACGAGGAGAGCCGCCTGGGCGGGGCGCTGCCACCCGAGGCGCACCTGGTTGGGCCTCCAGCCTTCGCCCTTCCCCTGCAGGCCGAGAAGCCCTGGTGACGCAGGCACCTAGACGCCGGGCCGACCAGGCGACCGTCGTTCGGGCTGCTGTTCTGTTTGGACGGGGTCCCCACAGGGGCAGGTCCTACAGCCCGGTCCTGTCCCGCACCGAGTTGGCACTAGTGACCTGCGCTCTTCGTGGACGCGCCCCCTCCACTCCCAGCCCTGCCCTTTGCCGACTGCGGGAAGAGGGTCCCACGTCCTCCGATTGCATTGATTTCCCTACTCGACCCCCCCCCTTGCCAACCCCAAAAAGCCGGGAGACCCCATGGCATGGGCTCTCACAGATGAAGGGGGGGCCTGCCTGCCACTTGCAGTTTGGGAAGCTCCTCATATACCAAAAAGTTATAAATGCCAGGATCTGCTTTACAGGAATGGGTCAGACGTGTTTAGACTTCTCATTGGGGACACCCTTAAACGCAGTGCAGGTGAACCGTGCTACCATCCACAGATCGGTACTAGATTCGGAAACCCTCGCCGAGCTGAGGTGTTGTGGCGGTAACTGCCTTTCAGTCTGAGCAGGTGCAGTGGCTCCTGACGCTCCCTGCCATGTCTCCACCCCAGCCCCTGCCGACCCTCAGGAACCAGAACAGGCTTCTTCAAGTGGGAAGCGCCGTGGCGGAAGGCTTTATTCTGCTTTTCAGAAATGTCTATCTGGGTGCAATTGTATCTTTTATGGGCTGTTAGGATCCGAGGCCTCTAAACTGCTTCTGCGATAAAGTTCACTGGGAAATGTACACAAAGAAAGCCCTGTGTGTGGCCTAGGTGGCAACTCAGAGTATGAGATGCTGCTGGACTTGGAACAGAAGCAAACGCTTGGACTCTGGAACAATGTTATCGGGTTTTGCAAGCTATAAAACATGTGCTTGGGAAACAAAAGTTTACGCATCCTTGGACATTGGGGGAAGTCACACATCGGTGCTGGGTTACAGGCCATGGAAGCACTGCCTCCTGAACAGAGTTCTGGCGTTGAGCTCATAAGGCTTGCCAGTTGAGTCTCCTTTGCCACATTGAGACATACTCATGGCCTCCTAATTACCACTGTTATGTGTTAAGCTCTTCAAATATGTCTGTGGTTGTCACTTAAACTTGAAAATCGCTGCCTTGACTTTGCAGATCACCGTTTAGAACTTCCCTCTGTGCCTTCTGATAAATGGGGTCATTTGACCTCAGCTGCCAGGCAGTCAACTGAGGAGCTGGAAAGAGGGCAGAGACTTAACCTTTAAAAACTCACAGCTCAGTAGTGTGATTTAGAGCCAGAGAAGACAGATTAACCACCATAAAACCAGTAAGTATCTGAGATAGCTTGATTTATTTGATTGTCTAAGTTGGAATTTGATAGCAGGAACAGGTTCATAACTGTATGCAAATCTTCAAACAGATATTTGGCTATTCTACTCCTTGGAAGTCTTCGAAAATGGTCAGTTGTCAATTGGAATGGACAGTAAAAGGAATGCTAGTCAGCTACTCTCAAACACTCAAACAATCGATGCTTGGCACATGGATGCCTAGCAGATGTTTGTCGAACAAAGGTACAAGTGAGTATTGATTATCTGCTCTGTGCCAGGCACCCTGCTGGGGGCTGCAGGAGTTCAGAGTGAACTGGGCTCGACCCAAGCCTTTAACACGTGTGCAGGAGGTAGAATTTAAGGAGGATGGTCATGAAATCAGGGTGGAGGTAGTGCTCTCCAAAGGTCATTTACGTTAGGTTCTTTGAGTATGTTTGTGGGTTTCACGTGAACTTGGAAACCCAGTCTTAGTTGTTTTGAGACTTCACGATGCTCAGAGCAAAGGGAAGTGAATCCGGAGAAAGGAATGACTCAGGAAAAGTGAAAAACAGCCTCTCACTTTAACAATCTTCTACCTGCTGAGAAAGCCCTGTAGCTAATCTCCAGCTGCCCAGAACCTGGGCCTGAAGAAGGGCTGGCTCTGCTGTCGTGGATATGGGCACCACACCTCCCCAGGGCAAGCAATCAAGGTTGTTTTCCTCTTCCAGCTCCTGCTCGAGTTTAAATAATCAAAATTCCTGTTTGTGTTAACAGAAAGTGTAAGACAAAATTGCAAGTGATACTGTCAATAAGATTTCAAAAGCCACACTCCGGCAGGCCCTTGTGTAAAGATTGGTGGCTTCTTCTGAGCTTACTGTGGGGCCAGCTGAGGGGCTCTCTGACTTGATGTGTGCTCTGTGATGTCCATGAGAATTGTACCGTTTTGTAACAAAAGAAGCTCCTGCTGGTAATAGTAGTTTAGGACAAATTCCTATTTCACTTGTCCTTTGAGTTTTAAAATTTATAAATATATATATATATATATATATATATATTTATTTTTTATATATATATTATATATATATATATATATTTATTTTACATTTTTACATTTTTACATTTTTACATTTTTATATTTATTTCTATACATTCTATTTGGTTCTTTTTCATTCTCTTTTGGTTCTTTTTAAAATCTTGATTGATATATAATTTACATAACATACAATGCACCCATTGGAGGTGTACAATTTAAGTTTTTAGTTTATTCATAGAGTTGTGTAACCATCACCACAATCAATTTTAGGACATTTTCCCACCTTAAAATGAAATCCTGTTTCCATTAGCATTTGTTCCCCATTTTTCTTCAACCCTTTCCTCTCCTCCTATAAAACCGTGGAATCTACTTTCTGTCTGTGTGGATATGCCTATTCTGATCATTTCATACAACTGGAGCCATATAAATATGGTCATATAAATGTGGGGGCCGGGCGGCCCGGGCGCTGTGGCCGAGATGAGAAGGGCCGACTGGGCGGGCTGCCTACCTGAGGTTGGCGAGGTTGGCGGGGCCTAGCGGACGGAGTGGGCGAGGTGTTGCGGCGCGGCGACCCAGCAGACATCCACAGGAGCACAATTGGAAGCCAGCACTTTCCGACTCCTTGTGGAGCCATTCTTGGCCAAGTACCCGGTCCACAGCACCCCTCACACCTGGGCCAGTGGGCAGAAACACCTGCCACGTGTTGCAAGCTCCTCACACCGACCCATATCCACGGATTCCGACAAGTCCTGTGCTCCCCTGTTCACAACTACATGTCGCATGCAAGCTAACTGCTACTTGCCGGAACCAGAGAAGCAAACGAGTTCCATACACCTTGAATCAACCGTCCATATTACCATTCTTGTGATTTCTCACTTTGTGAAGTTCAATTGTTTCTTTTCAAGAACATGAAGAAAAAAAAGGGAAAGAGAAAAAAAAAGAAAGAAGAGAAGAAGAAGAAGAAGAATCAGGAGAAGGAGAAGCAGGAGGAAAAGGAGGAGGAAAAAGGAGGAACAGCAGGAGGAGGAGGAGGAGGAGGAGGAGGAGAATGGAAATGAAGAGGAGCTGAAATTTATAACAAGTCCAGAAGGCAACAAATTAGAAGGGTGGGTGAGGCCCTAGATAGGCTTCAGGAGACAGGCACGAACAAAAAACCCGTGATTCTCCGTGTTTAGAAACCCACTGAAATGCTGAGCAATAGCAAGTCTGTGAATACTTTTTCTGTATAAATCATAACAGAGCATGAAAAATGACACAGGTCTGTATCGATACGGGTCAATGTTGGAATCAAAACAATACGAATAAAATATAGGCACCGGAAACTACCTTGACAGGGAGAATTTCAAATCTCAAGGCAGACAATAGAGTCCAGAGAATAAATTTCTTGAGGAAGGACAGATCAATGATTGTCAAAGTGAAAACCACTTTCGATGATGGCGATTTCGGGATCAAAGGAGACATAGTCATTCCACAGAGGAATCGTGGAAGCGATCTGTTACCATTTCTGGCTTGAAAATTGACGAAGCAACGATGGCAAAACACTCACCGGTATGAGACGTGAGGGATGACCAGTTTCGTGACTGTGTCTCACTATTCATGCACTGGACACTTTGGATCATAAAAAGCCAGTGAAAACAGCCTCAGTGTGGCCACTTGTAATCAGTCAGGCATGTTGCAAGGTGTCCCACGGCTGTAAACCGAGGTAATCTTTGGAAAACCATGCATGAAAAAAAAAATTCATTTTTTATAGAAAAAAAACTGCTTCAGAGACATTTGATTTGAAAGGGCAGCTTAGAAAAGCTGTACCGGGGACACAAGAATATCAAAACGTGCGGATTCCTCTCTCCATCACATAGCCCCGAATGCGAAGAGAAAGGCCCCTCGGTCAGCGTTGCTTGGATCTGCATAGCGAGTCTCCAGGTGACTTGTGTTTTCTCCAATAGATCAATTCCTGCAGTGAGTATCAGTGAATTGATTCGAAACCCAAAGCCGTGCCAATTGCTTTCTGTGAGGAACATGTCAAGAGCAGTGAGCTCCCAACAGCAGCGTTCAGCTCCCACCCAGGGTTGGCCTCATGTGAGCTTCTGCTGCCCTATCGTGGCAGCACAGAAGAATGCTTTGTGACTCTGCAGGGCTAGGGAACATCCGGCTTGGCTGTTCCTTGTATACTGACAGACACTGCACCTTCCTGCGGCCTCAAAATGAATCCGTGCCCATTAGAAAACATGGAGAATCCCCACGAAGGGACAAAGAAAGAAAGAAAAGAAAAAGACCCAGCAGCTCACTTTCCCAGAAACTCAAAGTTCTGCCATCCTGAGCAGGGGATAACGAAAGGGCAGGGTGCATGAGTTCCCTCCGAGTCAAGTCACCCTTTCTGCTCTGGTGGTGGTAACCGGGAATTTGGTTTTCACACCTGACTCTAGCTTTCTCCAACCATCATCACATGACTTTGGGATACAAACAAAAAAAATCACAAACTAACTAAAAAAATAAGTAATCAGGAAATAAATCAACAAACAAACAAGTAAAATGTTAAGAAACAACCAAGTCAATAAGTGGATAAGGAAGGGAATGAATAGATTATTTAAATGATTAATTAATGAATTAGTGAGTTGATAAAGTTTGTAATTTGACCCTGTTCAGATACTTGGTTTGCAACAGGTTTTGGCTCTCATTTTTGGATTTCATTACCCTAAAATGAATAAATAAATAAATAAATAAATAAATAAATAAACGAACGAATGAATGAATAAATAAAAAGTAAATAAACAGGTGAATCAGTAACTTAGGAAATGAATGAAGAAATTAATTAATTATTTAGTGAGTTGATAATATTTGTAATTTCACGCTGTTTGGATACTTGGTTTGCTATAGGTTTTGGCTCTCATTTTTGGATTTCATTTCCCAGAAATAAAATAAATAAATAAATAAATGAACGGATAAATAAATGAATAAAAAGTAAATAATCTGTTCAATCGGTAAGCAAGTAAATGAATGAACAAATTAATTAATTATTTAGTGAGTTGATAATATTTGTAATTGGACCTTTTTCGGACACTTGGTTTGCTACAGGTTTTGGCTCTCATTTTTGGATTTCTTTTCCGGGAAATGAATAAATAAATAAATAAATAATTTGACCCTGTTCAAATACTTGGTTTGCTGTAACCTTTCACTCTTATGTTGCTTTTCATTTTCTCTTCTCTTCTTTTCCTTTCTATCTTTTTTCTTTGGCCAAGATGAAAAAGAAAAAATCGTGCAATGGTCACCCTTTCTATACTATGTAAAATATATCCAAGTATCTTTATCTGAGTCTGAATCTTGGTGAAATTCGATAAATATTTTTACTGTGCAAATCCCCAATAGGGCCCTGCTCCGTGGCTGCGTGTTTCATGTATCTAATTCATATTGTTCATTTGCCCTTCAGAAAGTTGTACCGCTTCATGTTCTTAAAGTGATGCACGAGGACACGTGTAACACCCAGTCAATGGTCCCGCACACTAGCGCATGTCATGGATCACTATCTTTTCACTCTGGGCAACTTCTCAGGTAGAACGTCATCGTTTCGGTGTGCATTTCTCTGGTTATCAGTAAGGTTCAGCATCCTTTCCCTCTCTGTTGGCAATTTCAGTTTCTTCAGACCCTTGTCTGGACCTGCTTATTTTCTGTGGGGATTTTGACCGTTTGATTTTTGATTAAATCTTGATGTTCACCTCTGCCTGAACTGGGGAAAGAACACCTTTCTCATGCTTGTTTCCAAGATACCGCTTCATGATACGTTTGTGAGTCTTGACCTATTTTTCTCATCGTTGGTGTACGGTAGGATGGTGTTGGTTTGGCTTTGGTTTGGGGGGCGGTGGTTGCTGTGTTTTGTTGTGATTTGTCTTGTTTGTTTCTGTCGGGCAGTTCTTTCTGACCATTACCTAGGCCAAGAAATTGCTCCCATTTTCCCTTCAGGGTCCGCAAGCTGATCCTTTCCAGAAAGAAATATCATACAGCGGACAAAATTTCTGGGCGGCGGGAGGGTGTGGCCTAAACAGGCCTGGAGCTGGGCCAAGGGGAAGCAGGGGCGGGGCCATGGCCCGAGCTACTTCCTACTTCGGGACAGAGAAGCCTGGTCCAGGCCGTGCTGCCCTCGCCCCTTCCCCGAATAACGCTTCCTCCTTTTCCCGAACGGCTTTCACACGCCCTCTCCCCGGAGAACCCGCGGGACCGGCAAACCAGCGGGGACCCTCTCTGGGCACCTTCCACCGCCCGATCTTTCCGGGACGGCCAGCGCCAAGCGGAACCCACTGGCTCGCCTCAACTGGCTGCCCCCGACACCGGACGCCAGGGACCGTGTGGTCCTCACGCTGACCTGCACCCGTTCCTGGGGCGGGCACTCGGGGGCTCGGCAAGAAACGACTCCGCGATCCCGGGCCTCTCGACCTCACGCTGGGGACCCTCGGGCCCAACCGACGCTCTCAGCCGGGCTGTCCATCGTGGCGCGGGACGTTTAAAGGCATCCGAGGCCAATGAGCTTCACGAGCCTGCTGCACCCTGGCTTTGGACCGAGCCTGAGTGTCTCCAGGCATCTCCCACTGTCCGCTGGGACCCAGATCCGCAGCGAAAAGCCCGGCGTCCGCTCACGCCTGACCGAATAAAGGGGTCCCGCGAAGCTGGTCTGCATGGTGACGCGCATAGGGCAGCTGCAGGCCATTTTTCGTCACGGGATCCAATCACACACGACCTTTATGGCCACGTGACAAGCCCCTGTTGGGAACCAAAAGGCCTTCATCCTGACCGCCCAGCCCCCCGGCGTGAGAACATGCCTTTTTGCCCTGTTTGTTCTGAGAACTAGCTGATCATAAATTGTTACAGAGAGCTGCCCTCCTGCTGGAAGGTTATCACCATCTGCTGCTGCCCACCGCCTCCTCCCTAGTTCCCCTTTCCTTACACTCCCCCATTTCACACTCCATGTCCTCTAAACTTTTACAGCCCCTCACCCCAGCAACCAGGATCCAATGACATTGTAACAAGTATCTCCCTGCCTAGTCAGTCCTGCCCCCCTTTGTTCTTTCTGTATAAATATACCTGCTCTGAAATAAAACATTTGAGGCTTGATCACAATACTGTCTTGCCTCCGCTCATTTTTCCAACCAATTCTCTCCAGGTTAGGTCCTCCTCGAGCCCGCGAATAACTAGGTCCCGCGGGTCGGGACAAGCCCCCCGCCCCGCGCGCTTTCTGCTCCACGCATCCTCACGCCTCTCGCTGAATCCACAGCCAAGCCCAGCCCCCGCGGCGCGTCCCTCACAGCTTGGCTCACGCCCCGGCCTTGCACGCGTCTACGTGCCACCTCCTTTGCAGGCCAACGGCCCCGACTCGCCATCCGTACCGGCGCTGCTCGCCACTGACGCCCCGTCGCCCTGCCCGGTCGCCCCCGCGCTCCGACATCTCGGCTCCTGCGACACCGCCTCCCCGTTCCCAGGAGTCAGGCCGGACCCTGGGCCAAACGGCACCCGGTGCAGGGGCTCCGTCACCACCTTGAGAGCAGGGGCCGCTGACCAATTCCTCCCCGTAGGGTGCCACCGGGCCCCACCACACTCCGCCAGAGCCCGAAAAGCTCATCGCACACTTCGCGAGCGACCCAGGTGCCATTTGGCCACAGGAAACAGATCTCATTAGCCACAGCGGCACAATTGGAAGCCAGCACTTTCCGACTCCATGTGGAGCCATTCTTGGCCGAGTGACCGAACCACAGCACCCCTCACACCTGGGCCGGTGACAGGGACGGCTGCCACATGTTGCAAGCACGTCACATGGACCCGGGACCACGGATTCCGTCAAGTCCTGTACTCCCCTGCTCACAACTACACGTAGCATGCAAGCTAACTGCTACTTGCTGGAACCAGAGAAGCAAACGCGTTACGATCAGCAGGAATGAACCGTCCATATTACTATTCTTGCGATTTCTCCCTTTGTGAAGTTCAATTGTTTCTTTTCAAGAACAAGAAGAAAATAGGGGAAAGAGAAAAAAAAAGAAAGAAGAGAAGGAGAAGCAGGAGAAGGAGAAGCAGGACGAGGAGTAGGAGGAAAAAAGGAGGAGGAGGAGGAGGAGGAGGAGGAGGAGTATAAGGAAGAAGAGGAGGAGGGGGAGGGGGAGGAGGGAGAGGAGGAGGAGAATGGAAATGAAGAGGAGCTGAAATTTATAACAAGTTCAGAAGGAAACAATGTAGAAGGGTGGGTGAGGCCCTAGATAGGCTTCAGGGGACAGGCCCGAACAAAAGACCCGTGATTCTCGGTGTTTAGAAACCCACTGAAATGCTGAGCAATAGCAAGTCTGTGAATACTTTTTCTTTATAAATCATAAGAGGGCATGTAAAATGACACAGGTCTGTATCGATACGGGTCAATGTTGGAATAAAACAATGTGAATAAAGGAAAGTTACCGGAAACTACCTTGACGGGGAGAATTTCAAATCTCAAGGCAGACAATAGAGTCCAGACAAGAAATTTCTGGAGGAAGGACAGATCAATGATTGTCAAAATGAAAACCACTTTCGATGATGGTGATTTCGGGATCAAAGGAGACATATTCATTCCATAGAGGAATCGTGGAGGCAACCTGTTACCATTTCTGGCTTGAAAATTGATGAAGCAACGATGGCAAAACACTCACCGGGATGAGATGTGAGGGATGACCAATTTCGTGTCTGTGTCTCACTTTTTATACACTGGACACTTTGGATCGTGGAAAGCCAGTGAAAACAGCATCAGTGTGTCCAGTATAATCAGTCAGGCACGTTACAATGCGTCCCACGGCTGTAATCGAGGCAATCTTTGGAAAAACATGCATCAAACAGAAATTATTTTTTAAGGAAATAAACTGCTTCAGAGACATTTGATTTGAAAGTGCTGCTTAGAAAACCTGTACCGGGGACACAAGAATATCAAAACGTGTGGATTCCTCTCTCCATCCCATAGCCCTGAATGCGAAGACAAAGGCCCGTCGGTCAGCCTTGCTTGGATCTGCATAGCGAGTCTCCAGGTGACTTGTGTTTTCTCCAATAGATCAATTTTTGCAGTGAGTATCAGTCAATTGATCCGAAAACCCAAGCCGTGCCAATTGCTTTCTGTGAGGAACATGTCAAGAGCACGGAGCTCCCAACAGCAGTGTTCAGGTTCCACCCAGGGTTGGCTTTGGCTGAGCTTTTGCTGCTCTCTTTTGGCAGCACAGAAGAATGCTTCGTGACTCTGCAGGGCTAGGGAACATCCGGCCTGGCTGTTCCTTGACTACTGACAGACACTGCACTTTCCTGAGGCCTCAAAATGAATCCGTGCCCATTAGAAAACATGGAAAGTCCCCAAGAAGGGACAAAGAAAGAAAGAAAAGAAAGAGACCCAGCAGCTCACTTTCCCAGAAACTCAAAGTTCTGCCATCCTGAGCAGGGGATAACGAAAGGGCAGGGTGCATGAGTTCCCTCCGAATCAAGTCACCCTTTCTGCTCTGGTGGTGTTAACCGGAAATTTGGTTTTTACAGCTGACTCTAGCTTTCTCCTACCATCATCACATGACTTTGGGATACAAACAAAAGAAATCACAAACAAACTAACAAAGAAAATAAGTAATCAGGAAATAAATCAACAAACAAACAAGTAAAATGTTAAGAAACAACCAAGTCAATACGTGAGTAAGTAAGGGAATGAATAGATTATTTAATTAATAAATTGATTAATTAATGAATTAGTGAGTTGATAAAGTTTGTAATTTGACCCTGTTCAGATACTTGTTTTGCAACAGGTTTTGGCTCTTATATTTGGATTTCATTTCCTGCAAATGAAAAATAAATAAATAAATACATACATACATACATAAATATGAACGAACGTATGAGTGAATAATTACAGAGTAAAGATACAGGTGAATCAGTAAGCAAGGAAATGAATGAACAAATTAATTAATTATTTAGTGAGTTGATAATATTTGAAATTTGACCCTGTTTAGAGACTTGGTATGCTACAGGTTTTGGCTCTCATTTTTGGATTTCCTTTTCTAGAAATGTATAAATAAATAAATAAATAAATAAATAAATAAATAAATAAACGAACGAACGAACAAATGAATGGATAAAAAGTATATAAACTGGTGAATCAGTAAGTAAGGAAATGAATGAACAAATTAATTAATTATTTAGTGAGTTGGTAATATTTGTAATTGAACCGTGTTCAAATACTTGGTTTGCTACAGGTTTTGGCTCTCATTTTTGGATTTCATTTCCTGGAAAGGAATAAATAAATAAATAAATACATGAACGAACGGATGAATGAATGAATAAAAATTAATGAACAGGTCAATAAGTAAGCAAGTAATGAATGAACAAATTAATTATTTAGTGAGTTGATAATATTTGTAATTGGACCCTCTTCGGATACTTGGTTTACTGCAGGTTTTGGCTCTCATTTTTGGATTTCAATTCCTAGAAATGAATAAATAAATAAATAAATAAATAAATAATCGAAGGAATGAATGAATGAATAAAAAGTAAATAAACAGGTCAATCAGTAATCAAGGAAATGAATGAACAAATTAATTAATTATTTAGTGACTTGCTAATATGTGTAATTGGACCCTTTTCAAATACTTGTTTTGGTACAGGTTTTGGCTCTCATTTTTGGATTTCATTTTCTGGAAATGAATAAATAAATAAATAAATAAATAAATAAATAAATGAACACAGGAATGAATGAATGAATAAAAAATAAATAAAGAGGTCAATCGGTAAACAAGGAAATGAATGAACAAATTAATTAATTATTTAGTGAGTTGATAATATTTGTAATTGGACCTTTTTCGGATACTTGGTTTGCTAAAGGTTTTGGCTCTCATTTATTGATTTTATTTCTGAAAAATGAATAAATAAACAAATGAGTGAATAAATAAATAAATAAACGAACGAATGAATGGATGTATGAATAAAAAGTACATAAACAGGTCAATCAGTAAATAAGGAAATGAATGAACCAATTAATTAATTATTTAGTTGGTTGATAATGTTTGTAATTTGATCCTGTTCGGATACTTGGTTTGCTGTAAGCTTTCGCTCTTATGTTCCTTTTCATTTTTTCTTCTCTTCTTTTCTTTCTATCTTTTTTTTTTGGCCATGATGAAAAAAAAAAATCGTGCAATGCTCACCCTTTCTATACTATGTAAAATATATCCAAGTATCTTTATCTGAGTCTGAATCTTGGTGAAATTCGATGACTATTTTTACCGTGCAAATCCCCAACAGTGCTCTGCTCCGTGGCTGCGTGTTTCATGTAAATAATCCGTATTGTCGACTTGCCCTTCAGAAACTTGTACCGCCTCATGTTCTTAAGTTGATGCACGAGGACACGTATCCCACCCAGTCATGGTCCCGCTCCCTAGCGCATGTCATGGATCACTATCTTTTCTATCTCGGCAACTTGTCAGGTAGAATGTGACCCTCTCGGTGTGCATTTCTCTGGTTGTCAGTAAGGTTCAGTATCTTTTCCCTGTCTGTCAGCAATTTCGGTTTCTTCGCACTCTTGTCTGGACCTGCTCATTTTCTGTGGGGATTTTGACCGTTTGATTTTTGATTTAAATCTTGATGTTCACCTCCGCCTGAACTGGCGAAAGGACACCTTTCTCCTGTCTGTTTCCAAGATACAGCTTCATAATATTTTTGTGAGTCTTGACCTATGTTTCTCATCGTTGGTGTATGGTAGGATGGGGTTGGTTTGGCTTTGGTTTAGGGGGCGGTGGTCTTGTTGTGTTTTGTTGTGATTTGTTTTGTTTGTTTCTGTCGGGCAGGTCCTTCTGACCATACCCTAGGCCAAGAAATTGCTCCCATTTTCCCTTCAGGGTCCGCAAGCTGATCCTGTCCACAAAGAAATATCATACAGCAGACCGAATGTCTGGGCGGCAGGTGGGTGTGGCCTAAAGAGGCCTGGAGCTGGGCCAAAAGGAAGCAGGGGCGGGGCCATTGCCGGAGCAACTTCCTACTTTCGGGCAGAGAAGCCTGGCTTGGGCCGGGCTGCCCTCGTCCCTTCCCCAACTAACGCTTCCTCTCTTTCCCGCGAAGCTCTAGACGCCCTCTCCCCGGAGAACCCGCGGGGCCGGCAAACCAGCGGGGACCCTCTCTGGGCACCTTCCCCAGCCCGATCTCCCCGGGACGGCCAGCGCCAAGCGGAACGCACTGGCTCGCCTCAACTGGCTGCCCCCGACACTGGACGCCAGGAACCGTGTGGTCCTCACGCTAACCTGCTCCCGTTCCTGGGGCGGCCACACGGGGGCTCGGCAAAAAACGACTCCTGATTCCGGGCCTCTCGACCTCACGCTGGGGATCCTCGGGCCCGGCCGACGCTCTCAGCCGGGCTGTCCCTCACGGCGCGGGACGTTTAAAGGCGTCCGCGGCCTCTGAGCCTCATGAGCCCGCCGCACCCTGGCTTCGAACCGAGCCCGAGTGTCTCCAGGCGTCTCCCACTGTCCGCTGGGACCCTGATCTGCAGCGAGAAGCCCGGCGTCAGTTCACGGCTGACCGCATAAAGGAGTCCCACCAAGCTGGTCTCCATGGTGACATACATAGATCAGCAGAAGGCCATTTTTCCTCAAGGGATCCAATCACACACAACCCCGAAGGCCACGTCACATGCTCCCCCCCGCCCCCTGCGCGCTCCGTGCTCCACACATTCTCGTGTCTCTCGCCGAATCCAAAGCCAAGCCAAACCCGCGCGGCGCGTCCCTCACAGCTTGGTTCGCGCCCCGTCCTCGCATGCGTATACGTGCCACCCCTTTTGCAGGCCCACGGCCACGACACGCCATTCGCAGGGGCGCTGCACGTCACTGACGCCCCGTCGCCCTTCCCGGTCGCCCCCGCGCTCCGACATCTCAGCTCATGCCACACCGCTTCCCCGCTCCCAGTAGTCAGGCTGGACCCTGGGTCAACCGGCAGCCGGGGCAGGGGATCCATCACTGCCATGAGAGCGGGGCGGCTGACCGATTCCTCCACGTAGGCTGCCACCGGGCCCCGCACACTCTGCCACATCACTAAGAGCTAATCGCACACTTCACGAGCGACCCAGGTGCCATTTGGCCACAGGACTCAGAACTCGTAAGCCACAGCGGCATAATTGGAAGGCAACAATTTACGACTTTATGTGGAGACATTCTTGGCCGAGTAACCGGTCCACAGCGCCCCTCACACCTGGGCCGGTTGGCAGGCACGGCTGCCACGTGTTGCAAGCACCTCACACGGACCCGGGACCACGGATTCGGACAAGTCCTGTGCTCTCCTGCTCACAACTACACGTAGCATGCAAGCTAACTGCTACTTGCCGGAACCAGAGAACCGAACATGTTCCGATCAGCAAGAATGAACCGTCCATATTACCATTATTGCGATTTCTCACTTTGTAAAGTTCAATTGTTTCTTTTGAAGAACAAGAAGAAAAAAGGGGAAAATTGAAGGAAAAAAAGAAAGAAGAGAAGGAGAAACAAGAGACGAAGAAGCAGGAGGAGGAGAAGGTGGAGGTAGAAGAGGAGGAGGAGGAGGAGGAGGAGGAGGAGGAGGAGGAGGAGGAGGAGGAGGAGGAGGAGGCGGAGAATGGAAATGAAGAGGAGCTGAAATTTCTGACAAGTCCAGAACGTAACAAATTAGAAGGGTGGGTGAGGCCCTAGGTAGGCTTCAGGGGACAGGCACGAACAAAAGACCCGTGATTCTCGGTGTTTAGAAACCCACTGAAATGCTGAGCAATAGCAAGTCTGTGAATACTTTTTCTGTATAAATCATAACAGAGCATGTAAAATGACGCAGGTCTGTATCGATACGGGTCAATGTTGGAATCAAAAGAATGCGAATCAAGGATAGGCAGCGGAAACTACCTTGACGGGGAGAATTTCAAATCTCAAAGCAGACAATAGAGTCCAGAGAAGAAATTCCTGGAGGAAGGACAGGTCAATTATTGAGCCATTCTTGGCTGACTGTCCGATCTATAGCACCCCTCCCACCTGGGCCTGTGGGTGTGGACAACTGCCAAATGTTGGAAACACCTCCCAGGGACTCACGACTGCAGATACTTTGAAATCCTGTGCTTGCCTACTCAAACTTACTCGCACCATGCAGTCTCACTACTTGTCTCCAGAATCTCAGAATCAAACCACCTCCAATCTGCAAGAACTACCATTCTCAAAACCATTCTTGAAAATTCACACCTCTTGAAGTTCCACTGTTTTTATTATAAAGAAGCAGAAAGAAGAAAGAAAGAGGTTGAAAAGAAAAAGAATGAGAGAGAAAATAAGAAGAAAATGGAGAAGGAGTAGGTAAAGGAGAAGGAGAACGAGAAGTAGGAAAAGAAGAGTAAGATGAAGTAGCAGAAGAAGAAGGAGCTGGAGGAGGAGAAAGAGGAGGAGGAAGAGGAGGAGGAGGAGGACAACTGGAAACAAAGCAAAAGCCTGTTCATGGATGAATTGGATAGACACATTTGACTCTCTGCACTCAACAGAATACTTTTCAGTTTTTACAAGAAAGAAAATTCTGAACCAAACCCCAGCACAGATGTACCTTAAAGACATTACAGTGGGTGAAAGTTAGACACAAAAGGACAATATTGGACGATTCCACTTATTTGAGAACTCTAGATGAGTCAAAATAATAGAGACAGGTGCTGGCGAGGAGAATGGGGTGTTAGGGTTCAGTGGGGACAAAGTTTCAGTTTGGGAAGATCAGAATGTACCGAAGATGGATGGTGGTGATGGTTGCCTGTTCATGTGAACTTTTTTGTTGCTACTAAACTCTGCACAACTTAACAATAGTTAAAATAGTAAATTTACGTTATGTATATTTTACCACAATTGGCAAGTGTCACAAACAAAGCAGATACTTCCTAAAGAGCAAAACTGTGTCAAATTTATTGAAGCAAGGAGACCTTGTAGTTTGGCGACACCATCACCACCATCACCACCCTGTGGTTTGGCGACATGTCACACATTACCCATTTGTTTTTCGACTCCCACGCTCAGTCATGCACCTGTTTCATGTAAAGAGAGATTTGATTGTGGACATGGCATCGCCAAATGTTGTAAGTTATAATCCACATTCAGATGTCCTTGGTTAAAAAATCAAATAACACAGAGGCTAGTAGACGAGGCTGAAAATCTAATATAGCTAGTTTATGTCAAAATAAAGGTGGCCTGGGCTTACCTCTTTTGTAGGAACATCTGATGACATTTCACTTCTTCACAGAGATGAATTATCAATGAGTAAGGTGACTCCTGGGAAATAACATGGCTCTCCTTAACCAGGCCAAAACAATTAACCACAGGAGTTCCCCATAAATACAAAAAGGCAAGGAGTATTCCTCAGATGTAGAAATGCCAGTAACTGTCAGGTTGTAACAGGAACGTACAGATCAAAACATCCTCATGTTTCCATGACTAACAGGGCTGGCCAGTTGGACTTTTGAGTAGCAGGCCTGTGACCAGAGATGCCTTAAAGGGCCACAGGCTAGAGGGTAGAATATCCCTTGACGCCTTGACAAGTCTTTTGAGAAGAGAAATTTCTTTTGAGGTCCTAGACCAAAGAATCACTGTAATTCGTGAGAGTCTTAAGTAGGAACACTGTAAGAAGCGCTGAAGACAATGTCAGGAAGACATGTTCTGATGGGAGCCAAGAAAGATTCATGAGGAATGTGCCTTCCTTCAGTGTTCTTGGACAAGGAGCCTTGGGTCAATATTGACATGGGCCCTCATGTGTGGCTTTGTTGTGTTTCAGTTGCAAAGGTCAATTCCATCCTCCTGCACTATGCTATGTTAAATATGGTTGTCACCTAAGTATGCTTATAGCTGTAATTTATACAATTTTAGGGTAAGACTTCCTTCTAGAAACACACAGAAGAAGCCTGAAGCAGGAAGAGAAGCGGGCAGCGAGAGGGGAAAAAGGCAAAAGGGGGATGGTAAATAGAGAGAAAGCAGGAGAGACTTGTCATTTCATTTTTATTTTTTACTTCCTTTGATTTTAGCAAATAGTTGGGGTATAATTTTAACAGTAAAATCTACTCAAGTGTGCAGCTCCAGGAATTTTTACCAAGGTTTCCCTGTGACCTCCACTCAGATCAAGAAACAGAATAGTCCTGTCTCCCAAAAACTTCTTTCATGCCTCTTGCTAGTCAATAGCCACGAGTTCCTGACCCCTCACCCAAAAATGTGATCCTTTTGTTTCTTTTCATCAGAATAATGTTTTTCAGAGTCAACTGTGTTTAGTAATATTTTACCCTTTTGATTACAGTTGATATATAATGTTATACTAGCTTCAGGTATACAACATAGTGATTAGACATTTACATAAGTTAGGAAGTGATCACCCCAATAAGTCTAGTACTCATCTGACACCATACATAGTTTTTACAGTATTGCTGACTACATTTCTTATGCTGTACTTACATCCCTGTGACTATTTTGTGAAAACCAACTGGACTTGATTCCTTCCCCTGTTTCATCCAGTGACCCGCTGCAAACGCCTTCCAACTGACAACCATTAAAATGTTCTCTGTGTCTTTGAGTTTTTTTCTGTTTTGTCTATTTTGTCCCTTAGATTTTACAATAGTGAAATCATATGGCACTTGTCATTCTCTGACTTACTCCACAAACACGATACCCTCTATGTCCACCCAGGTCATTGCAGATGGCTAGACTTCTTTCCTTTTAAGGCCAAGTAACATTCCATTGCATATATGTTCCACCTCTTCTTTATCCATTCATCCACTGATGTATACTCAGGTTGCCTCCACATCTTGGCTATTGTAAATCATGCCGCAATGAACATAAGGATGCACATTTCCCTTCAAAGTGGTGTTTTGGGTTTCTTGAGACTATTTCCCCAAAATGGAATTACTGGGTCTTTCTTTGACATTTGGTATAGCCCCTGCTTTAAAGTTTATTTTGCCTGGTAATCCAGATTTTTGTTCGGTTTGATGTTCAGGAAATGGCTCTTTCCATCCCTACCCCTTTACTTTCAGTCTGTGTGTTTCTTTTGATCTAAAGTGAGTCTTTTGTAGGCAGCATGCGTAAAGGGTCTTATTTTCTTATCCATTCAGCCACTTTATACTGTGTGATTGGAGGATTTCATCCATTTACATTAAAGTAATTTTTTCTTAAAAAAAGTTTCTTTAATATTCTTTTTTCTTTTCTTTTTTTTTCTTTTTTTTTTTGTAATACTTGTTCAGTGCTGATGAACAACTTCAGCTTTTCAGTGTGTGTCTCTGGGAAAGTCTTTATCTTTTCTGGGTAATCTTGGTTGGAGTGCCTTGGTTTTCATCACTTTGACTATTTTGTGCCAATCCCTCTGTCCTGCAAAGTTTTTGTTGGATAATTAGCTGTCTTATTGGAGCTCCCTTGTAGGCACATAACTGCTTTTCTCCTGTTGCTCTTAAGATTCTCTCCTTGTGTTTAACCTTTGGCATTTTAATTAGGATGTGTCATGGTGTGGGCCTCTTTGGAATCATCTTGTTTGTCAGTTTGCACTTCTGGAGATTCTTTTGCCTACTTAGGGAAGTTTTCAATCATTATTTCATCAAGTAGATTTTGAGTTCCCTGCTCTCTTTCCTCTTCTGGTTCCTATGATGTGATGTTGTTATGCCTGTTTTTGTCCTAAAGGAACCTTAACACATCCTTATTTTGGGAGAATTCTTTTTTTTTTTTTATTGCTCTTCTGCTTGGATGTTTTCTGCGACCTCATCTTCCAAATTGCAGATTCAGTTCTCTACTTCATCTAATCCACTGTCAATTCCCTGTAAGGTATTCTTCATTTTAGTTATAGTATTCTTCATTTCTGACTGGTTCTTCCTTATGTTTTGTATCTCCATTTTTATGTTTCTTATCTCTTTGCATTGTTCATACTGAAATTATGGAGAATCCTTATAAGCAGTGTTTTGAATTCTGCATCTGGCAGATTCCTTGCGTCCATTGTGCTTAGTTCTTCTTCTGGAGCTTTGTTCTGTCTTTTATTTTGGAACATGTTTCTCTATCTTCTCATTTTGTCTACCTCCTCCTCTTTGTTTGTATGTATTAAGTAGGGCCTCTCTGTCTCCCAGTCTCAGTAGAGTCGCCATATGTAGTGTGTGTCCCGTGGATCCTAATGTCGCCATCACCCTGGTCTCTTGAACTGGATGCTCCAGGTGTGTCTCTTGTATAAGTATTATGTGCCCACCTGTTGTAGTTGAGCCTTGGTTGTTGTTTGGTCATCAGTGGGGGAGATTGATCCTCAAGCTGATCGGCAGTGAAGGAGATGCTTGTGCAGGCACTGACCCTACAGAGCAGGATGGTCTTCAGCAGGGTTTTGGTGCCTTCTCAGTCTACTCTTTGGTGTGTCATCTCTAGAGTTAGCAGGATGATTCTGGAGCTTTGTCCTAACTCCAAAACTAAGGTTAAAGGCCCTCGGGTGTTCTGGGAGGGTCCCCACTTCAGGCCAAGTTTAGCAGCAGCTTCGGCCATCTGAAATGAGACACTAAGCGCTCCGCAGATGGCTGTTATCCATGCTGAAATTGGAGGTGCCTCAAGAGGCCAAGTCTCAAGCCAAAGTTGGCTGCCACTAATGCAGAACTTGGGGATACTTGGCAAGATGTATGGAGCTCGCTGAGGCCAGATTCTGATTATTTGGGGTGTGCAAAGCTTTGAGAGATTTCAGGATGGTCCACAGCATGAGCCAAGACAGGCTGATTGTATGGAAAAGCCAGTGGAAGCAGCGTGGGTGCACCTGCATGTTGAGAAAGGGGAGGTCCAAGGGACTCCCGAGAGTGGGGTGACCTGTGTTAGTTATGTTGACAGAGACTCAGATATAGCTGCTCCCTGGGTCTGCATGCTGGGCTCAACAAAGGAACTAAGGCTTCTGCCCGCACTTCTGTCTGGAAGAAAGCCACCCCTCCAGCCCTCGCTCTGAAGACCGACAACTCAGTTCCTCCTGTGTGGCCCTGGCACCTTTGAACAGCTGCCTCAGCACTGGAACTCACAGTGAGTGAGTCCATTAGCAGTAAGTCTATGTGTGCATGGCCCCTTAGGAGGCCATCTATCTCACTCAGTCACAGTCTCTACTGGTTTTCACAGACAGAAGTGTGGGGACTTCTCTTCCTGGCAATAGAACCTTGGTCTGGTGAGTCCAGTGTGGGCTTGGGACACCAGGCTCCTCTAGGGGGACCCCCACAGCTGAGATGTCTCTTCTGATTTCTAATCACCACAAAGGGGTGTTGGCCACCCTGTTCTGGGTCTCCGTCCCTCCTACCTGTCTTGAGGTGGCCTCTTCTGTGTGACCCCAGTCAGAAAAATTCTGTTTACCTGGAATTCAGGCAACTCCCAGTGATGGTCATTCGATAGTTGACTTGTTCTTTTGAGGTGATCCAGTGATGAGGCGAGCATAACATGTAACTGCTTTTCCATCTTGACCAGAAAAATCTCATCTGTCTTGTTAAATGTATCATCACTGTGTTCATTTTTATTATTGTATCATGTTTCATTTGTGGACATCCCCGGTTTGTATATCCATTCTTCTGTTAGTGAACATTTGGCATGTGTCCAGTTTGGGGCTACAACAGGGTGGAATTAATCGACATTCAAAAATAAAGCACAAGTTTTCTCTGTAATTTGATGTTCCTGCCCAAGCGGCAAAAGAAGATTAGTGCTTCATAGAATGAAATTGTATCAGGGAAGTGCAGCCAGTTAGGAATCTAAGTGGACTTTCAATATTTCTTGAGAAACTACAATTTTGTTGCTCTCCTGATTTTCTCTGTTGAGGGAACTGCCCTGTTTGAAGAGGAAACAAGAGAACTCGAGGAAAGGAAAATGGATGAAATCTTCTAGACTCCTAAAGTCTTGACCTAACTCCTCGAGGAGGAGTACATATCCTGAGGAGAATAGGAAGAGGACATTGTGGTGGCATATGACATGTCTAACAAGACACCGCTGTCAAATAAACAATAAGCTTTTGGGACAGAAAAACAGCTCTCCACAGATAATATTACTTTCTTTGACTATAATGACAGAGGACTGAGTTCAGAAGTTGTGGGGTTTCATCTCACCTCCACCTCTGACCATGGACCAGCTACATAAACTCTCGATATTTCAATCACTTGTGTGGAAGAGGAGGCTATCTGCCCTGTGTTCCCTCTGTGTTACAGGACTGTGTGCTTCCTGGTGCTCAAAACAACCCAGTACATTCCTAAGAGATGCCAAGGGTCAGCCAGAAAGAGGAAGGTGAAAACGTGTCATGAACCATGAAACACCCTACTCATTGGCCAGTATGACAGCTGTCACTTCCTGGCTCTTCCTCAGAGTCCAAGCTGGGACTGAGGTGACGGCTGGAGATGGCATGAACATGGGCCATGCTGCTCTTTATCTGTCTGGGAGTGCTGTCCCCAGTGACACCTTTCTTCCTGGTCTCCACAATAAATGTCCTGGCACTTCTCAATTTTCAATTCCAGGAAAAATGCCACATGCCAACCCTCTGCTCCTGGCTACCTTAGAAGGATCTCTGTGAGGGAGAAGAAATTTAAAAAATTCCACCAGCCTTTACATCATCCTCAGTGTGTGCTCTACCAACAGGAAATGAACAGGATACATTGTCTGGTCTTCTTCCTGTAAAACATAAAGCAAGTCCCTTAAAGAATCTTTCCAAGAAATCCTTCAGAAGATCTTGAAATTCATCTTCCTTTTCTCCGTTCACCCTGATCCCCCAAAGCACACCCTGCCATGGTGATTACCCTACCTTCTGTGTTGAAATTCTTTATCATCTTGCTCTCTCTTGAGACTGAAGGTGAAAGAGGATCAAAGGACCACTTTCCACAGCCCAAGCCAGTTCAATAACTTCGCTCTATGGCTATCAAGCTGCAGATGTGCTGTCATCTACTTGGTCTCCAGCTCCCCTCTGGGACAAAGTTGGTCGTTGTCACACTTACTATAGAGAAAGATTTCTTTGGAAGATAAGTCATGTTTCCCTAAAAGCCATTTTACAAGCCATTGTTGCAGTTGCATGGAGAATACGTCCGACTGAGTCCCAGGCCGGCCCTGAAGTGCGGACGGGTGCCCAGAAGCCATCCAGCTCCTTCCAAAAACGTGGTAAGGAAGGCAAGAAATGTTTAAATGCAAAAGGGTATAATACCTTCAATTCCCAATGTTTGAGAGCTGCGGACATTTTGCAAATAAAGGTCAACAGGGAAAGGACATTTACTAAATAATGCTATTACTATTTTACAAGATCTCCACTAGAGAGAAAGAGTCTGTGGCCAATAAACCAAATCTAAACAAAAAGGTAACAGGGCTAGTTAACATTATAGCAAAGGACCCGGCCAAAGTCGGTCCATAGGCAATGTTTTCAGCACACATATTTAAATAGCTGATAGACTTACATTAGTGGGGGAAATGTTTTCAAACACTGTGCTCTCACAGACTCAAATATCCTTTGAGAAGGACCTTCCATATTTGCCCTTTGATTTCTCTCTTGTGAACTCAATCAACCCTCAGTGTGTGGCTGTGAGATCAAATTATGTCTAATTTTTGACCAATTCATGATGAAATTATTCAGTCATTCATTTCATTTTGATTGAGGCCCTTTCAACATCTGAAGAGTTGTGAGTGATCAAGCATCACAAGTAGAAGTTGTGTGTCTTGCCTGTGCTATAGCCCTAAGGTCCTTGGTTGAAAGATTTCGATGGCACTGAAAGAAGTTATTGTTGTGTGAATGAGCTGAAGTTGTTGGCTCTCTCTTGAGTTGGCCTTAAACATGATTTTCAAGTGTAATCCATTCAGGACATCCTTGGGGCTTACCTACCAGTTACCCTGGTAGCTAGTTGGAACACTCATGAGGTTTGGGAAAAAAATTATTCAACAGTTCAGAAGGGCCTGTCTTTTGGGTAGAGCTCTTGGCGCAGTTACCTAAATTTGTATGAATAAGACCTATGCTCCTAGTGCAATCTTTCTGAAAATTAACAACTGCTGTTTTAACGACCATCAGAAGAGTAGAAATATTGATCACCTCTGTCACCAACCACACACGACTATACATGCTGAATGAGAAAAGCAAATGTGAGCTGAAGGTCTGAAAACAAGGTAGACCTACCATCCACCCCAGCACCCTACCATCCACCCTATCATCCACCCGAGCAATAGTATGCTAAAACATGTACACATGAGAAATGAAACTTGGCATTAGTGTGCAACTGCATGTGGGTACAGTATCTCTGCTCATAACTGCCCCACTTCGCAAACAACCCATTGCACAGAAAACTACCCATTGCACAGAAAACAACCCATTGCACAGAAAACTACCTTAAACCTTCAAAAAGCAAAAGTAGACTTGAACAAAGGGAAAGACAAATCCTATTATTGATGAAGAAGACTCAATGTTATACATATGTCAGTTATCCCTAAGTTAACTTATAAACAGCATGATTCTCACAGAAATTAAAGCATTCTTTTTCAGTCTGGTGTAAGAGAAGTTGATTAGAAAATTCAAATGGAAAAATAAGCAGAAACAACTGAGAAAGTACTCAGGGAGGGAAAAGGAATAAGCATAGCACATCACATAGTATTCTAAAATCAGAATATAACATCTTTAAGAGGATTGTACTGGCGCATTAGTACATAAATACACGAAAAGAATCAAATAGGACTCCAGAAATAGACCCAATATTAATGCAAATTAAGTATATGAAAAAAACGGTATCTGAAACTGGGAGAAAAGATCTTTTGTTAATTAAGTGGAACAGGTACAAAGAAGAATCTATCAGGAAGGTAAATTTGTCCAAATATATTACATTGAATATCAGGATGAATTCCAAATGAATAGCAGATAAAAGAAAACCATTCAAGCACTAGAGAAAAGATGAACAAATGCTTTTATAATGTGAAAGTGGAGAAAAGATACCTAAATTTTGACTCAGAACCCAGAAGCAATAAGAGATTGATAAATCTGAAAAGATGTACACTTCATAAAAATCTTTGCATAACCAAATATATATAATAAGCAAAGTTTAATAAAAAAGGACAAATTAAAAAAGGTGTTTATAACTGAAAGACACTAGACAAAGGGCAACTCTTCATGCTCTATTAAGACCTCCTAAAAATAAACAACACCAGCGAATCATTAGAAGAATGGGCTGAAAATAGGAAACTGCGATAGGCATGTTGTGAAATGGCCCCAGATGAGTCCCATTTTCCTCACTTTTACGCCCTCGCTCTTCTTCCATTGAGCACAGGCGAGACCTAATGGCATGCCTCTGATAAATAGAAAATGGCAAAAGTTATGCAACGTGACTTCTGTGATTAGGTTATGTAAACCTATGGCTGCCATCTTGCTGGCACCCTCTGGCTCTCTCACTTACTTGCTCTGATGGAGCCAGCTGCCATCTTCCATGACGCTCGACGGAGAGGTCCATCTGCCCAGATACTGAATACTCTGGCCAACAGCTTTTGAGGAACTCAAAAAATGAATCCTGCCAGTGACAACGTAAGCACGCTATGAACTGGATCCTTCCTTCTGAGCCTTTAGATGAGACCACAGGCCCAGCTGACATTTAGACTGGGGCTTTGGAAGAGACTGTGACATAGAGCAGACGTCTGCGCTACCTAGGCCATGGATCGGTACCTGATAGTGGCCTTTCAGATACAAGGCCAAGAGAGCTAAGTTTCGTCTTATTTGCAGCTGCTCCCCAGTGCTGACATCACTCCCTCGGCTCTTCCTAAGTTCATTAGGCATTAGGTCCTCATGGGAGAACCAGTCCCAGGTGTCATAATGGTTGGGGACTGCTGAAGTAAAAGATCAAGCTAAGCTGTGCCCAAACTACTGATCTACAGCAGCTGTGAGATAACAAATAAAGGCCTGTTGCTTGAAGCCGCTAAACTTTGGAGCCATTGATTACTTGGCAGTACATAACATATCATGAAGTAAAAAAAAATAGCCTTGAAACATTTGAAAAAATGCTCAACTCACCAAGAAGGGAAATATACATTAAAATGACACCGAGATACCATTTCTGACCTATATCTTGAAGAAAAATTCAAAAGTTTTACAGTGTATTTTTTCCTAACAAAGCACTGAAGCAGACATTCTCATAGCTTGCTCAGGGGGCTGCAAAATGATCATCCCTATAGAAGTAGCAGCAGCACATATTTTAAAATGACAATATCCTAGGAATCTAGCCTGAAGATACTGGCAAAATATTAAAAGATGTAGCACCATGGAATACCATACATACATATGTACATACCAGGCTGGCTGAATAAACAAGGGTACATTCATATGATGAAATAGTATGGAGCCAATAAAAATAGAAAGATTTCTACACACTGATATAGAGTGATCTGCAGGAATTTGTCAAGTCAAAAAAGCAGGGTGCCATATTATACACACACACACACACACACACACACACACACACACACACACACAGAAACTATGATTGCATTCTGAAAGAGATGGAATAAATATGAACACACAAGCCTTACGTTTGCAAAAGAAAACAAGGGGAGACAAAACCAAAATTAAAGTTACCTGAGATAAGCGAGAATCGAATCGAGATTAGAATAGAAATTTATTCAGACATTCTCTTAATAAAACTCATTCAAAAACTTTGACTTTGAAATTCCGTAAATAATTTCCTTAAAAATAGACAACAAGGTGAAATGAATAAGTTTTTCAAGTTGGTGATAGAACTATGCAACCATCATTAATGGTTGATGGTATTGCCATTATTCCATCAAAATCATTTAGAATGTAGTATTTTGACTCCATACCCTTAGTGCAATACATTTTAAAGACAAATAGGGCTTAAAACTTCACTGTAATCAGTAGCATTATAGCTAATAATAATACTAGTAATATATAATAATAATTATATATATAATTTTAATATTATCTATCATAGAATAAGCAAATAAGTAGGCTAATGTTGGGTCTTCAGTGTGAAAGAAAGAAATGCGGCATCAAATTGCAGCCAAATAAAAATTGTCTAAGTAAGTTCGAACATAATTTTGTAACACATTAATTATTTTCTTCTTAAAAATTCATATATCTTAGTTCGGTCCACTAAAATACCTAGATATAATGGCAGTCCAGTAGAATGAGACCCAAATGTGGTTTCTAAATACCATCTCCCTGTCTAGGGCTCACTGCAAGAGTGAGATGGCTGATTGAATGTCTAGGCCCTGAAATATACAGGACACAACTAGGATACCTTGTTGAGAGACAAAAAAAGAAAGCCTCAGAGACTAATGGGGACTGCTAATGGTTTTTCTTTTGGGGGTGATGACATGTTCTCTAATTAGATAGTGGTGTACTAAACACTATGTGGATGTACTAAAAACCACTTACTGGTACAAGATAGAGCTTGAACATTATGTTATGTGAATCACACTTCAATAAAACGATTATTATCGAGCTAATAAAAAATTAATATGCATATTAATTATCTAACAGTAAATTTGATATACACATTTAAAGTAAAATAATAGTTTAGAAAAAATAAAATAAATAAAACAGTAATTCAAATTAAATAGCACGTATTTATTATTATTATTTTTGCCTAGACCACCTGCTCTTCTTAGCTGGTCTCCCATCCAAGTACTAAGCACGCCCAACCCTGCTTAGCTTCCAAGATCAGATGTTGGGCTTGTTCAGGGTGACATGGCCACAGAACATGCTCTGTGGACCCACTAGGCTTTGATCCCAGGACCTTTTCTGTGTAAAGCAGATGTGATAACCACTGGACTATGGAACTCTGTCCTAAAATTGCATTGAAATTAAGTGTTTGGAATAACAAAACATACAGGCTAATGGGAACCACCAGCACTCCCTCTGTGAAGACCATGAGAATCATGACCAACTTTGAGTCACCGGAAGCATCTCTCGCATAATGGGGATGGCCAGAGAATTCATCCGCAAGTGAAGAGTTTCACTGAGTGGTGCAACTCTATATCCCAGGAGGAATATGGCTAGTAGCAATGTACGCCGAACACGCAGTTACGATGTGGATTTTCAGTGGGGAAAACCTTGATGATGTAGGATATAAATCTCAGAGAAATGAAAATCTATGAAAAAAAAAAAACTTATGAGATACAGAATGTAGCAAAGCATTGCTGGAAAAGTCTTTTTAAAAAGCTGAATGCAAAAAAAGAGGATTTATTTTCAAACAATACAAGTTTGGAAAATCATACTCAAGCATCTATGCTTCTGGGAAACGTATTCCAGCATCACGTGAACAGGCATGAGTCATAAAAGAACTACAGGCTCTGATAAAAGAGTTAGAGCTATTTTCAAACATTCTTAAAAAATGCTGAAGCTGGAATTGAGATGAAAACACGATCACGTTCTTCTTTGTCCCATCCATGGACTTCAGCCAAATGATAAGCTCTCAGAGGTAGAAGAAGCTCAAAAGGCAAGCACAAAATCTAACTCCCAGCCACAGATGGGCTAATGTCTCCACACTCTCAAGACATCAGAGAAGGCTGCTCAACACTACTGCGTTTAAAATTGACTTTGCTCCTGAGATGGTGCTTCTGCAGTAAAATCCTACCTTTTCCAACTGTAACATGCTTTCTAGTCATCTTTCTTGAAAGGAAAATGATGTTGGAATGATTTGATTTTATTACAAATGTTTTTCTTAAAGTGTAGGATCTATCATTCAATGTTGCTTAATCTAATGCTTTTAAGCAGGCTATATCTGTACTTATTAATATTCTAGGTCGTTTTTTTACTGCTAAAGTTAATTTTTTAAGGGAAATGACCTAAGCTGACAATTATGAAAAAGAGGAGATTCTAACATGTCTGTGAAACAAGAATTCAAATTTTGGAAATCGTCACTTACTTGGAAAATGAGATCCATGAATAGGTTTCAAGAGAGTTGTGAACCTGTGCAAAATTTGGTGTGTATGGGAATCATTCTAGGAGGAATTTCTGTGAGATTAAGTACCACCACCGTACAAATTAGTTAGGTCGAGGAAATAAATATGCTTTAACTTCAATATCGAACATTCGATGAACATAGTTAATTGTACTGCCGATAGGTCCTTTTATCTACCATTTTGTTTTTTTAAAAAAATATTTTTATAGAATATATTTTATTAAGTGTTCTTTGAGTTAAATAGTACACTGTCCTGAATAAAGGTGTTTTATCATGAAATACTACCAATAGAATTATGTCAGAGAGCATGTGTGCCTGTGGCTCCATTGCCAATGATGGGACAATTTGATCTTAAAAAAAAAAAAAATCAATCGAGCGAAACACTTTGACTTCATAGACCCCAAAATGACTGTAAAAGAACATTTATGAATGAGATAATTAGGGAAGTTTAAGTATGGACTAGGTATTCGATAACATAAGGAAATTATTGTTAACTTTCTTGGGTGTAACAGTGATGAGGCACTTGTTTTTAAAAAGCCGTCCTATTTTTTTGAAATGCGTGTTGACGTATGGATGGATCAAATAATACGTTCCAGGAGGTCGCTACATAATTAATTCAAGGCTGGGACTGGTGAGAGTCAGTGAAGTTAGAGATTACACATAATTATCCAGATATTGATAACTCTTGATGCTGAAGTAATTGCATCTGAAATTTTCCAAAATAAAAACATAAAAACAATCTCATGAATTCATACTCAAGAGTTGAGTTGATACTTTCAAAAGACAAAAAGGGAAACCAAGATAGCAAAAACAATTTCTAAAACAATACATTAGTCCACACCAATGATCGCCTAGACATTCTCCTTCACTCTAGAATCATCAAGGACAATTACCATATGCCACCTGGTATAATGCATTTCGGAACATGGCACGGCCTTTGAAATACTCTTCCTCAAACAGCAGACCTAGAATCTAAGCAAGCCTCAAGAGGTAACAAGTTTAAGAACAGCACAAGTCACTCACTTCCTTCAGCAAATCAAAATCATTTTTTACAAACAGGGCAAAAGGTGTGTTGCAGGGCAGTGATTTAAATTAAGACTCGAGAGACACAGTGAGCACCTCAGGAGAAAAAACAAAAAACTGTAGAATTACTTTTAAGAAATTTAACAATTATAAGTAGTTGATGAGAAGGAATAATTGTTAATTTTGAAAGGTATGATATGATGTATTATACCTTAAGAAATGCCCATTTATGTTAAGAGAGTAAAATTCAAATATACAGGGATGAAGTGACATGGTGTCTGGGGTTTGCTTTAAAATCCATTGGAGAAAGAAAAATAGGTTAGAAAGGAAGGAAGAAATAGGAGATAAAGCTAATATGGCAGAATCTTGATAACTGTGCAGTCTGGTAATAGATGTCGGAGGCAGGATTTCTTATACTATTCTCTCTACTTTTGCACATTTTGGAAAATTGTACATTATGGAAAGATATTGTTACCATGCTATAGGAAACACAGTTGATTGTTTTAGAAGTTTAAGAGCGAGAGGTAAAACTTTCAGACACTCTTAGTTCCATCCACTAGGTTTATCATATTGCTTAAGTAATAGTTAAAATCAAGAGCTAGTAAGACCAACTGGCAGGGGGCCAAGATCCTCCTTTGAAAAATGAAAGTTCCTTAATTCAATCAATGAACATATTTGGACAGAGAAGATAAAAGGAAACTGGTTGGGCAACTCTCTACTCAAAACTACCTTTGCCATGGTCTTCAATCCTTGAAAAGATTTCATAGAGCACTCTAACACTACTTCCCAGACACTCCGGGTAGTCTTGGGTATGCAAAACCAACACAAGTGAAATTTCATATTCCTGAAATTTTGGGATGTACTTTATTGCATTGGGGGCGGGGGCGTCTCAAAACAGAAAAAATACATCCCAAATGACAATGGAAAGTCACCGGCCAGACCGGCCACAAGAAAGGCAATGCCTACTTCCAGTGTATCTGGATTGAAGGCCACAGAGAAAGAAGTTGGGAAGGATATACCCTCTTTGTTCATCATGTCCCAGTAACCCCAGATGGCAGCAATGGAGATAAAAATACTGGTCACTACGTTCATAAATTCTAAAACGGTAATTCGGTCGTATGTGGCACACGTATGAAAATCTGTCACGTATACATTCCTTAATGCACACACCACCGTAGCTTTTCCCAGGAGCTCTAAAATGCTGGCAGCCAGTAGGAGGTGCTGAGAAAAACGAATATCAAGCGGGAGGTAGGTATCCCAGTTGGCGTAACGGTGGTAAGATGTGACTGTGTTGAAGAAACCATTGAGGTGGAAAATGCACACTTTCCACACTCCCACACGGGCTAGACCATGAAAGTAGTGCGTCAGGTCATTGATGTTCCACATCCGCCACACCGCAAAGCCTATGGACATGGTGGTGAGGATGCAGGCTACTGTGGCCACGACGAAACCTCCCAATTGGCAATCATCATTATCGTCAGGTGAAAACATGGTGACCACGTGCTGAGTGAAACTGCAAACAAATACAGGGCATTATGAAGGTGGTACCCTCAGGCCTGGAACAGCCCCCCATGGGTAAGTGGTGCTCCATCAGAGAATGGAGGTCTGTGACCCACATGTTCTGCTCACAGGCTCTCACAGACCCCAGGATGGGAGCATGAACTCTGTCTCTAAAACTAAGTGGTCCTTCATTGTTAGCAAAGCCACTTTAGAGAAGTCACTCTGTCCTCAACTTAAATCATCAGATTCTTCAAAACAGTTTTGTATCCCATCCCCAGTCCTCTTGCAGATAAGCCCAATGCAAGAACTTACAGTGATGTATATCTGCCAGGGCAAGGGGCTTCCTGAGCCAGGGACAATGGGGTTGTGGTGGAGGCAGTTTGCAGGGGAGTAGGGATGTGAGCTGGTCCCATGGAAGAGTGAGGTGCTGAAGAGAAAGCAGTGGTATAAATTACAATGTCTACTCTGAAAGCTACACTGAGAGCTGTATTTCCAGCCCAGCGCTGATGACCTGTTGAATCAAAACTTCTTTATATAAAATCCTAGCATCTCTGGAAGCCGGGCCACGTGGCCATGATCTGCATGACACTATTCTCACTCTCACATAACTCTTACAGAACTCAATGACCCAAAATAGGGGGTGGAATTGAAGTTGGAGAAATGTACACCTTTGTTCTTGGCTCCAGAGAAATGTTTCTAGCCCTCGTTCTGGGGTTACTGGCTCAGAAACTTGATATCTCCTTTACACACAGGCCCACTGGCCTCTTCTCTCTAATGGGACCTAGATGGATGCTGTGTGAAAGTCTCAGTTAAGTCATATGGGTCGCTTAAGTACATTTGCACACTACATATGTGCTTCTCTATGATTTTAAACCCTTTAAAATGTTTTTGGAATAACAAGGTCATTGTGAAATGGAACCATGTAGGAAGTGTAGCTGTTTTATTGGTTATCTACTGTATGGTAAAAGCAAAGTCCACTTAAGAGAATTCTAAAGAAAAGAAGCTATTTCTCTAAAATGAGTCAAGTGCATCTTCCCCATTCCTTCCTGGGCACACTTTTCCCATTGATGTGTGTCTTTTGTAAAATAGCTTTCTTGAGACATAATCTACACACAATGAAATTCTCTATTTAAAAATGAACAATTGGGTGGATTTCTGTATATTCAAAAGATTATGTAACCATCACCATTAATTCCAGAATGGTTTAATCAGAGAGAGAGAGAAGGAAGGAAGGAAGGAAGGAAGGAAGGAAGGAAGGAAGGAAGGAAGGAAGGAAAAAAGGAAGGAGGAAGGAAGGAAGGGAAGAAAAGGGAAGGAGGGAAGGAAGAAAGGAAGGAAGGAAGGAAAGAAGGAAGGAAGGAAAGAAGGAAATAAAGAAAGAAAGAAAGAAAGAAAGAAAGAAAGAAAGAAAGAAAGAAAGAAAGAAAGAGAGAGAGAGAGAGAGAGAAAGAAATGATGTACCTATCAGCAGTCAATCCCCAGTCTCTCCTCGCCCCAGTTCTGGGCAACCTCCAATATGTCTCCACAGATTTGACTATTATGGATATTTCATACAAATAAAAACATTCAATCTGTGGCCCTTGATTCTGGCTCTTACCTGAGCACAATGTTTTTCATGTTTACTCATACATGTATCAGTACTTCATTCCTTTTCATGACCCAGTAATATTGCACCATATAGGTATAGCACCATTTGTTTATGCACTTAGCAAGTGATGGGCATTTAAACTGTTTTCACTTCATGTTCACAGCAGCATCATTCGTGCATAGGTCTCTGTGTGGAGGTATATTTTCATTTCTCTTGGGTATGTATCCAGGAGTGGAATGCTGGGTCACAAGGTAACTCAATCTGTAACATTTTGAGCCCCAGCTAATGTTTTCCAAAGTGGTGGCTTCAAATCACAGCAGAGCACTACCCAGCCACCTCCTCAAACAACACACCCAAGGGGCAAACTTTGCAGGCGGCAGAGCCCTTCTAAAACAAATCCTGCTCTGTAGGGTCAGTCACTGCACAGCAACTCCTCCACTGCAGTCACAGCCAATCAGCCTGAGGGTCAATCCTTCCCAGTGATGTGCAAACAGCAACCATGGCTCAACTGCAACAGGAGGGCACACACAACACAGGCAAAAGACACACCTAGAGCACCTGGCTCAGGTAAGCAGGGAGATGGAGCTACTGGGACCCACTGGTCATATGCTACATAAGGTCACTCCAATAAGACTGAGAGACAGAACAGCCCTACCTAATACACAGAAACAAACACGGGGAGGTAGCCCAAATGGAAAGACAGTAATACATGTCCCAAATGGAAGAACAGAGCAAAGCTCCAGAAACAGAACTAAACACAATGGAAGCAAGCAATCTACCAGATGCAGAGTTCAAAACACTGCTTATAAGGAGGCTCCATGACCTCAGTGAGAACAACTACAAAGAGATAGGAAACAGAAAAATGGAGATTAAAAAAAACATAAAAAAGAACCAGTCAGAAATGAAAAATACTGTAACTGAAATGAAGAATACCTTAGAGGGAATTGACAGTAGATTAGACGAAGCAGAGGATCGAATCGGCAATTTGGAAGATGAGGTAGCAAAAAACACCCAAGCTAAACATCACAAAGAAAGAAGAATCCAACAACAACAAAAAAATGAGGATAGGTTAAGGGGCCTGTGGGACAACATTAGGTGTAACAATATGCACATCATAGGCACCGGGAGGAGCAGAGAGAGCAAGGAATTCAAAAACTATTTGATGAAACAATGATGGAAAACTTCCCTGACCTGGCAAAAGAATCACCAAGAGGTGCACAGTGACAAACAGGATGAACCCAAAGAGGCCCACATCATGACACATCTTAATTAAAATGCCAAAGGCTAAAGACAAGGAGATAATCTTAAGACCAGCAGCAGAAAAACAGTTATTTGCCTAGAAGAGAGCTCACATAGTAGGCTACTTTTCCAAAAGAAACTTGGTAGGCCAGAAGACATTGGCACTTAATAATCAACATGATGAAAAGAGAGTAACTACAACCAAGATTATTCTGTCCAGCAAAGCTATCATTTAGAATCGAGGGGCAGAGAAGAGCTTCCCAGACAAAAAAAAAGCAAAAGGCATTCATCAACTCCAAACCAAGAGCAACTTTTTTAAGAAGAAATAAAAAAGAAAATATAAAAATAATAAAATGGCAATTTATGCTTATCTGTTAAGAATTACTTGACAGGTACATGGGTTAAATGCTGCAATCAAAAGCCATAAGGTGGCTGAATAGATAAGAAAACAAGACCTTTACATGTGCTGCCCTCACACACCCTTAGAAAAGACTCACTTTACATCAAAAGAAACACACAGACTGAAAATACAGGGATGGAAAAGTAGATTTCATGTACATGAAAAGAGAAAAAAAAGAGCTGGGTTAGTGGCATTTCTACTTGACAAAATGGATTTAAAACCAAGACTGTAACAGGAGACAAAAAAGGAACCATAACCGCACTACTGGGTATTTACCCAAAGAAACCCAAACCACTACTTTGAAGGGATGTGTGCATCCACATAGTCATTGCAGCATTATTTCCAGTGCTCAAGATATGGAGGCAGCCAGGATGAAGAAATCAAGGGTCAATCATGAAGGAACGAAGAGGTGGCACATATATACAATGGAATATTACTCAGCTAGAATATGGAATAAAATCTTGCCACCTGAAACAACATGGGTGGACCTGAAGCGTATCGTGCTGAGTGGAGTAAGTCAGAGAAAGACAGATGCCATATGATTTCGCTTACATGTGACATCTAAAGGACAAAACAGAAACAAACTCATATATACAGAAAACATTTTGATGGTTATGAGATGGGAGGGGGTTTGGGGATGGGTGATAAAAGAGACAGGGTTAAGAAGTAGAAACTGGTAGCTACACACCATATGTATCAGATGGGCACTAAATTTATACGGTGATAAATCTAGTGTAAGTTTTATAAATGTCTAATTACATTCTTCACCTGAGATATTTTATGCCAAGCGTATCTTTAAAAATATAAAATTTAAAAAAGAAATATGAAAAGGAAAAATAATATCTACGTGTTATTACAAAAAGAGTAAAAAAACCTTTAAATTTAAACTTAGAATTACCACAAGACTCAGCAATCCCACATTTAGACATACACCGAAAAAAGAGAAAGCAAGGACTGAAACAATTATTTGCACTGTAGTGTACATAACAGCATGTTCACAACAGCCAAGAGATGGACACAATACAAATGTCCATCATGGATGGATGGGTAGACAACATGTGGCGTATACACACAAGTAATGACTAACTTGTTTGTGCAAGTAACATGTCAAAGTAACTGAGATCTGAACAGCAGTGTTTAACTTCAAACCAAAGACTATTTGTGTTTGGTGTGCATCTGCTCCATTCCAGGGCAAGCACAGAAGAATAATTCATGAATATGGAGTAAGACCTCAAATTCACGTGTGTTCCTTAAATTTTCGTAGATATTATATCACCCTGAAACTTAAAAATTAATCTGTGCCCATAATAGAAAATTGACAATCCCCAGAAAGGTACAAGGAAAGAAAAGTATATCCATTAGCTTACTTTACCAGAGAGTCAGGATTGTGAGATCCTGAGCAAGGGATGTACAAAGGGCAGGGTGCATGGGATACTTCTGACTAAAGTCAACAATCTTATTTTGGCGTGCTAACCTTGAAATTGGTTTTCATGCTTGAAACTAGCTTACTTGAACTAGCATGAAGTTTCTTTTCGTAAACAAACAAACAAATAAAATACTAGTAATATGACCATGTTTAGATAGGTGAGAATCTTCAAGTTTTGGCTCTCATGTTTTATTTCATTTCCTTCTTTGTTATCCCTTTCTACTTATTTTTTTTGTTATTTCTTCAGCTTTAATAAAAATATTTTAATGAACACCTTTGTTACTATGTAATATATCTATATATCTGTATATCTCTCTATCCAAGTGAAATTAGATAAATATTTCTTTTGGGCAAATACCTCACAGGGCACTCCATAAGGGCTCTATAATTTCTATATCCAATAAATATTGTCCACCTGTCCTTTCAAATGTGTACCACTTCACGTTTTTAAAACAAAGTATGAAGACACATTCCCCATTTAGTATGCAACCCTACACTATAGTACGTGTAAGATCTCAGTTTGTTTTTACTTTGAGCAACATGGAGGGTAGGAAGTGGTAGGGAATGTCTGAGTTTGTTTTCCTTAATTTTCAGTAAGGTCCAACATCTTCCTGTTGGTCAGTAAATTGTTTCTTTCTACCATACTATTGAAATCCAAAAGTACTACTGAAATCTTAAATATTTCATTTTCAAGTTTTGATGATGAGCTCTGCCAAATTTGGTTAAAGGAGACCTTGCTCATGTAGTTACCATTATACATCTTAATAGTAATTTCATGATTCTATACATATGTTTCTAATCTTTTGGGTTTGCTTTGGATTCGTCTGGGTGGCAATACTTTTATTTCATTAAAATTTGTTTTTTTTTCTTTTTCCTGTGCAATGAATTGTAACGATAACCTAGGCCACAAAATAGTTAACATTTTCCCTTCATGGTCTGGAGGCTGATCATGTCCAAACGGAAATATCAAACAGCCGACCAAATATATAGGCAGAAGAAGGGTGTGGCCTAAAGAGGACAGAAGTGGGATAAGTAGAAGAAGGGGTGGGGCCATGGCCACAGATGCTTCCAGTCATAAAAGACATTCACACGCCTGGTTGCCCTCACCCTCTCACAGACAACTGGTTCCCGCTTTCCCGTGGGGCTTGACACACCCTCTCCCCGGGGACCCCGTAGACCCGGTAAAGAAGTGGGGACCATCTCTGGATACCTTCCCCTGCCAGATCACTTCGGGATGGCCAGAGACAAAATGAAACCACGGGCTTGCCTCAACTGGCTGCCCTGGACACTGGACGCCAGGGACCGTGTGGTCCTCACGCTGACCTGTTCTCGTTCCTTGGGCGGCCACACGGGGGCTGGGTCACTAAGACTCCTCGATCCTGGGCATCTCGACCTCACGCTAGGAACCCTCGGGCCCGGCCGACGCTCTCAGCCGGGCTGTCCCTCGCGCAGCGGGTCGTTTAAAGGCGTCCGCGGCCTCAGAGCCTCACGAGCCCGTCGCACCCTGGCTTCGGACCGAGGCCGAGTGTCTCCAGGCGTCTCCCACTGTCCACTGGGAACCAGATCCGCAGCGAGAAGCCCGGCGTCAGCTCACGGCTGACCGAATAAAGGGATCCCACGAAGCTGGTTTCCATGGGGACGCGCATAGAGCAGCAGGAGGCCATTTTCTGTCACGGGATCTAATCATACACAATCCCGACATCCACGTCACACACCCCCGTCCCGCGCGCTCCATGCTCCACGCATCCTCGCGCCTCTCGGCGAATCCACAGCCAAGGCAAGCACGCGCGGCGCGTCTCTCACAGCTTGGCTCGCGCCCCGGCCTCTCACGCGTCTACCTGCCACCTTCCTTGCAGGCCCACGGCCCCGACACACCGTCCGCACCGGCACTGCTCGCCACAGACGCCCCGTCGCCTTGCCCGGTCGCCCCCGCGCTCCGACATCTCAGTTCCTGCGACACCGCCTCCCCGCTCCCAGGAGTCAGGCCGGACCCTGGGCCAACCGGCACCCGGTGCAGGGGCTCCATCACCGCCATGAGAGCAGGGGCCGCTGACCGATTCCTCCCCGTAGGCTGGCACGCGGTCCCAGCACACTCCACCACTGGCCCAAGAGCTCATCGCACACTTCGCGACCGACCCAGGTGCCATTTGGCCACAGGACGCTGAACTCATAAGCCACAGCGACACAATTGGAAGCCAGCACTTTCTGACTTCATGTGGAGCCATTCTTGGCCGAGTGACCGGTCCACAGCACCCCTCACACCTGGGCCGGTTGGCAGGCACCGCTGCCACGTGTTGCAAGCACCTCAAACGGACCCGGGACCAAGGATTGCGACAAGTCCTGTGCTCTCCTGCTCACAACTACACGTACCATGGAAGCTAACTGCTACTTGCTGGAACCAGAGAACCAAACGCGTTCCGATCAGCAAGAATGAACAGTCCAGATTAACATTCTTGCGATTTCTCACTTTGTGAAGTTCAATTGTTTCTTTTCAAGAACAAGAAATAAAAAGGGGGAAAGAGAAGGAAAAAAGAAAGAAAAGAAGGAGAAGCAGGAGAAACAGAAAAAGGAGAAGCAGGAGGAGGAGGAGGAGGAAAAAGCAAAAGCAGGAGGAGCAGGAGGAGAAAGATGAGGAGGAGGAGGAGGAGGAGGAGGAGGAGGAGGAGGAGGAGGAGAATGGAAATGAAGAGGAGCTGAAATTTCTAACAAGTCCAGAAGGAAACAAATTAGAAGGGTGGGTGAGGCCCTAGATAGGCTTCAGGGGACAGGCTCGAACAAAAGACCCGTGATTCTTGGTGTTTAGAAACCCACTGAAATGCTGAAAAAGAGCAAGTCTGTGAATACTTTTTCTGTATAAATCATAACACAGCATGAGAAATGACGCAGGTCTTTATCGATACAAGTCAATGTTGGAATCAAAACAATGCGAATAAAGAATAGGCACCGGAAACTACCTTGACGGGGAGAATTTCAGATCTCAAGGCAGACAATAGAATCCAGAGTAGAAATTTCTGGAGGAAGGACAGATCAATGATTGTCAAAGTGAAAACCACTTTCGATGATGGCGATTTCGGGATCAAAGGAGACATATTCATTCCACAGAGGAATCATGGAAGCGACCTGTCACCATTTCTGGCTTGAAAATTGACGAAGCAACGATGGCAAAACACTCACCGGGATGAGACGTGAGGGATGACCAGTTTCGTGACTGTGTCTCCCTTTTTATGCACTGGACACTTTGGATCGTGGAAAGCCAGTGAAATCAGCCTCATGTGGCCACTGGTAATCAGTCAAGCACGTTGCAAAGCATCCCTCGGCTGGAAACCGAGGCATAATGTGCCCATTAGAAAACATGGAGAATCCCCACGAAGGGACAAAGAAAGGAATAAAAGAAAAAGACCCAGCAGCTCACTTTCCCCGAAACTCAAAGTTCTGCCATCCAGAGCAGGGGGTAACGAAAGGGCAGGGTGCATGAGTTCCCTCCGAGTCAAGTCACCCTTTCTGCTCTGGTGGTGTTAACCGGGAATTTGGTTTTCACACCTGACTCAAGCTTTCTCCAACCATCATCATATGACTTTGGGATACAAACAAAAGAAATTACAAACAAACTAACAAACAAAATAAATAATCAGGAAATAAATCAACAAACAAACAAGTAAAATGTTAAGAAGCAACCAAGTCAATAAGGGAGTAAGGAAGGGAATAAATAGATTATTTAATTAATTAATTGATTAATTACTTAATTAGAGAGTTGCTAATGTTTGTAACTTGACCCTGTTAAGATAGTTGGTTTGCTACAGGTTTTGGCTCTTATTTTTGGATTTCATTTCATGGAAATGAATGAATAAATGAATAAATAAATAAATAAATAAATAAAGGAACGAACGAATGAATGAATGAATAAAAAGTACATACACAGGTCAATCAATAAGTAAAGAAATGAATGAACCAATTAATTAATTATTTAGTGAGTTGATGATGTTTGTAATTTCACCCTGTTCAAATACTTGGTTTGCTGTAACCTTTCATTCTTATGTTGCTTTTCATTTTCTCTTCTCTTCTTTTCCTTTCTATCTTTTTTCTTTGGCCATGATGAAAAAGAATAAATCGTGCAATGGTCACCCTTTCTATACTATGTAAAATATATCCAAGTATCTTTATCTGATTCTGAATCTTGGTGAAATTCGATGACTATTTTTACCGTGCAAAACCCGACAGGGGACTGCTCTGTGGTTGCGTGTTTCATGTATCTAATCCGTATTGTCGACTTGCCCTTCAGAAAGTTGTACCACTTCATGTACTTAAAGTGATGCACGAGGACACGTATCCCACCCAGTCAATGGTCCCGCACCTTAGCGCATGTCATGGATCACTATCTTTTCACTCTGGGCAACTTCTCAGGGAGAACGTGACCCTCTCAGTGTGCATTTCTCTGGTTGTCAGGAAGGTTCAGCATTTTTCCCTGTCTGTCGGCAATTTCGTTTTCTTCGGACCCTTGTCTGGACCTGCTCATTTTCTGTGGGGATTTTGACCGTTTGATTTTTGATTTAAACCTTGATGTTCACCTCTGCCTGAACTGGGGAAAGGACACCTTTCTCAAGTCTGTTTCCAACTTACAGCTTCATGATATTTTCGTGAGTCTTGACCTATGTATCTCATCGTTGGTGTACGCTAGGATGGGGATGGTTTGGTTTTGGTTTGGGGGGCTGTGGTCTTGTTGTGTTTTGTTCTGATTTGTCTTGTATGTTTCTGTCACGCAGGGCCTTCTGACAGTTCCCTAGGCCGAGAAATTGCTACCATTTTCCCTTCAGGGTCCGCAAGCTGATCCTGTCCACAAAGAAATATCATACAGCGGACCGAATGTCTGGGCGGCGGGAGAGTGTGGCCTAAAGAGGCCTGGAGCTGGGCCGAGGGGTAGCAGGGGCTGGGCCATGGCCCAAGCTACTTCCTTTTTTCTGGACAGAGAAGCCTAGCACATGCCGGGCTGCCCTCGCCACTTCCTCGACTAACGCTTCCTCCCTTTCCCGAGGGGCTTCACAAGCCTTCTCCACGGAGAACCCTCGGGCCCGGAAAACCAGCGGGGACCCTCTCTGGACACCTTCCCCAGCCCGATCTCCCCGGGAAGGCCAGCGCCAAGCGGAACCCACTGGCTCGCCTCAACTGGCTGCCCCCGACACCTGACGCCAGGGACCGTGTGGTCCTCACGCTGACCTGCTCCCGTTCCTGGGGCAGGCACACGGGGGCTCGGCAAGAAAAGACTCCTCGTTCTCGGGCCTCTCGATTTCACGCTGTGGATAACTCGGGCTCGGACGGCGAGCTCAGCCAGGCTGTCCCTCACAGCGCGGGACGTTTAAAGGCGTCCGCGGTCTCTGAGCCTCACGAACCCGCCGCACCCTGGCTTCTGACCGAGCCCGAGTGTCTCCAGGTGTCTCCCACTGTCCGCTGGGACCCAGATCCGCAGTGTGAAGCCCGGCGTCAGCTCACGGCGGACCGAATAAAGGGGTCCCACCAAATTGGTCTCCATGGTGATGCGCATAGAGAAGCAGGAGGCCATTTTCCGTCACGGGATCCAATCACACACGACCCCGACGGCCACGTCACATGACCCCGCCCCACGCGCACCATGCTCCACGCATCATAGTGCCTCTCGCCGAATCCTCAGCCAAGCCAATCCCGCGCGGCGCGTCCCTCACAGCTTGGCTCTCGCCACGGCCTCGCACGAGTCTACGTGCTGCCTCCCTTGCAGGCCCACGGCCCCGACACGCCGTCCGCACCGGCACTGCTCGCCACTCTCTCCCCGTCGCCCTGCCCGGTCGCTCCCGAGCTCCGAAATCTCAGCTCCTGCGACACCGCCTCCCCGTTCCCAGGAGTCAGGCCGGACCCTGGGCCAACCGGCACCCGGTGCAGGGGCTCCATCACCGCCCTGACAGAAGGGGCCGCTGACCGATTCCTCCCCGTAGGCTGGCACGGGGTCCCAGAACACTCCGCCACAGCGCCAAGAGCTCATCGCACACTTTGCGAGCGACCCAGGTGCCATTTGGCCACAGGACTCAGAACTCATAAGCCACAGCGGCACAATTGAAAGCCAGCACTTTCAGACTCCATGTGGAGCCATTCTTGGCCGAGTGACAGATCCACAGCACCCCTCACACCTGGGCCGGTTGGCAGGCACGATGCCACGTGTTGCAAGCACCTCACACGGCCCCGAGACCACAGATTCCGACAAGTCCTGTGCTCCCCTGCTCACAAATACACGTACCATGGAAGCTAACTGCTACTTGCTGGAAGCAGAGAACCAAACGCGTTCTGATTAGCAAGAATGAACCGTCCATATTACCATTCTTGCGATTTCTCACTTTGTGAAGTTCAATTGTTTCTTTTCAAGAAGAAGAAAAAAAGGGAAAGAGAAGGAAAAAAGAAAGAAAACAAGGAGAAGCAGGAGAAGGAGAAGCTGGAGGAGGAGGAGAAGGAAAAAGGAAAACCAGGAGGTGGAGGCGGAGGAGGAGGAGGAGGAGGAGGAGGAGGAGGAGGAGGAGGAGGAGGAGGAGGAGGAGGAGGAGGAGGAGGAGGAGGAGGAGGAGGAGGAGGAGGAGGAGGAGAATGGAAATGAAGAGGCGCTGAAATTTCTAATAAGTCCACAAGGCAACAAATTAGAAGGGTGGGTGAGGCCCTAGATAGGCTTCAGGGTACAGGCCGGAACAAAAGACCCGTGATTCTTGGTGTTTAGAAACTCACTGAAATGCTGAGCAATAGCAAGTCTGTGAATACTTTTTCTGAATAAATCATAACAGAGCATGTAAAATGATGCAGGTCTGTATCAATACGGGTCAATGTTGGAATCAAAACAATGCGAATAAAGAATAGGCACTAAAAACTACCTTGACAAGGAGAATTTAAAATCTCAAAGCAGACAATAGATTCCAGAGAAGAAATTTTTGGAGGAATTACAGATCAATGATTGTCAAAATGAAACCACTTTCGCTGATGGCGATTTTGTGATCAAAGGAGACATATTCATTCCGCAGAGAAATCATGCAAGTGACCTGTTACCATTTCTGGCTTGAAAATTGACGAAGCAACGATGGCAAAACACTCACCGGGATGAGACGTGAGGAATGATCATTTTCGTGACTGTGTCTCCCTTTTTATGCACTGGCCACTTTGGATCTAGGAAAGCAAGTTAAAACAGCCTCAGTGAGGCCACTGGTAATCAGTCAGGCACGTTGCAAAGCGTCCCACGACAGGAAACCGAGGCAATCCGTGCCCAATAGAAAACATAGAGAATCCGCACGAAGAAACAAAGAAAGGAAGAAAAAAAAAGACCCAGCAGCTCACTTTTCCAGAAACTCAAAGATCTGCCATCCTGAGCAGCGGATAACGAAAGGGCAGGGTGCATGAGTTCCCTCCGAGTCAAGTCACCCTTTCTGCTCTGGTGGTGTTAACTGGGAATTCGGTTGTCACACCTGACTCTAGCTTTCTCCAACCATCATCACATGACTTTGGGATACAATCAAAAGAAATCACAAACAAACTAACAAACAAAATGAGTAATCAGGAAATAAATCAACAAACAAACAAGTAAAAAATGAAGAAACAACTAAGTCAATAAGTGAGTAAGGAAGGGAATGAATAGATTATTTAGCTAATTAGTTGATTAATTAATGAATTAGTGAGTTGATAACGTTTGTAATTTGACACTGTTCAGATACTTGCTTTCCTACAGTTTTTGGCTCTTATTTTTGGATTTCATTGCCAGAAAATGAATGAATAAATGAATAAATGAACGAACAAACGAATGAATTAATGAATAAAAAGTAAATAAACAGGTCAATCAGTAAGCAAGGAAATGAACAAATTAATTAATTATTTCATGAGTTGATAATATTTGTAATTAGACCCTGGTCTGATATTTGGTTTGCTAAAGGTTTTGGCTCTCATTTTTGGATTTCATTTCCTGGAAATGAATAAATAAATAAAAAAATAAATGAACAAACGGATGAATGAATGAATAAAAAGTAAATAAACTGGTCAATCGGTAAGTAAGAAAATGAAAGAACAAATTAATTAATTATTTAGTGAGTTGATAATATTTGTAATTGGACCCTGTTTGGATATGTGGTTTGCTACAGGATTTGGCTCTTATTTTTGGATTTCATTTCCGGGTAATGAATGAATGAATGAATGAATGAATAAATAAATAAATAAATAAATAAATAAATAAATAAACGAACTAACGAATTAATGAATGAATAAAATGTACATAAACAGGTCAATCAGTAAGTAAGGAAATGAATGAACCAATTAATTATTTAGTGAGTGGATAATGTTTGTAATTTGACCCTGTTCAGATACTTGGTTTGCTGTAAGCTATCACTCTTATGTTGCTTTTCATTTTTTCTTCACTTCTTTTCCTTTCTTTCTTTTTTCTTTGCCCATGATAAAAAAGAAAAAATCGTGCAATGGTCACCCTTTCTATACTATGTAATATATATTCAAGTATCTTTATCTGATTCTGAATCTTGGTGAAATTCGATGACTACTTTTACCGTGCACATCTCCAACAGGGGACTGCTCTGTGGCTGCGTGTTTCATATATCTAATCCGTATTGTCGTCTTCCCCGTCAGAAAGTTACCGCTTCATGTTCTTAAAGTGATACACGAGGACACGTATCCCACCCAGTCAATGGTCCAGGACCCTAGCGCATGTCATGGATCACTATCTTTTCACTCTGGGCAACTTCTCAGGTAGAACGTGACCCTCTCCGTGTGCATTTCTCTGGTTGTCAGTAAGTTTCAGCATTTTTCCCTGTCTGTCGGCAATTTCGGTTTCTTCGGACCATTGTCTGGACATGCTCATTTTCTGTGGGGATTTTGACCCTTTGATTTTTGATTTAAATGTTGATGTTCACCTCTGCCTGAACTGGGGAAAGGACACCTTTCTCATGTCTCTTTCCAAGATACAGCTTCATGATACTTTTGTGAGTCTTGACCTGTGTTTCTCATCGTTGGTGTACGGTAGGATGGGGTTGGTTTGGCTTTTGTTTGGGGGGCGGTGGTCCTGTTGTGTTTTGTTGTGATTTGTCTTGTTTGTTTCTCTCAGGCAGGTCCTTCTGACCGTTCCCTTGGCCGAGAAATTGCTTCCATTTTCCCTTCAGGGTCCGGAAGCTGATCCTGTCCACAAAGAAATATCATATAGCGGACCGAATGTCTGGGCGGCGGGAGGGTGTGGCCTAAAGAGGCCTGGAGCTGGGCTAAGGGGAAGCAGGGGTGGGGCCATGGCCTCAGCTACTTCCTACTTCCGGATAGAGAAGCCTGGCCCAGGCCGGGCTGCCCTCGCCCCTTCCCAGACTAAAGCTTCCTCCCTTTCCCGAGAGGCTTCACACGCCCTCTCCTCGGAGAACCCACGGGCCCGCTAAACCAGTGGGGACCCTCTCTGGACACCGTCCCCAGCCTGATCTCCCCGGCACGGCCAGCGCCAAGTGGAACCCACCGACTCGTCTCAACTGGCTGCCCCTGACACCAGACGCCAGGGTCGTGTGGTCGTCACGCTGACCTGCTCCCGTTCCTGGGGCGGGCACACGGGGGCTCGGCAAGAAACGACTTTTCGATCCCGGGCATCTCGACCTCACGCTGGGGACCCTCGGGGCCGCCCGATGCTCTCAGCCAGGCTGTCCCTCACGGCGCGGGACGTTTAAAGGCGTCCGCGGCCTCTGAGCCTCACTAGCCTGCCGCACCCTGACTTCTGACCGAGTCCGACTGTCTCCAGGCATCTAGCAGTATCCGCTGGGACCAAGATCCGCAGCGAGAAGCCCGGTGTCAGGTCACTGCTGACCGAATAAAGGGGTCCAACCAAGCTGGTCTCCAGGGTGACGCGCACTGAGCAACAGGAGGCGATTTTCCGTCACGGGTTCCAATCACACACGAACCCGAAGGCCACATCACACACACCCCTCCACCGCGCGCTGAGTGTTCCACGCATCCTCACGCCTCTCCCCGAATCCACAGCCAAGCCAAACCCGCGCGGCACGTCCCTCACAGCTTGGCTCGCGCCCCGGCCTCGCACGCGTCTACGTGCCACCTCCCTCGCAGGCCCACGGCCCCGACACGCCGTCCGCACGGGCGCTCTCTCCACTACCGTCCCGTCGCCCTGCCTGGTCGCGCCCGCTCTCCGACATCTCGGCTCCTGCGACACCGCCTCCCCGCTCCCAGGAGTCAGGCCGGTCCCTGGGCCAACCGGCACCCATTGCAGTTGCTCCATCACTGCCATGAGAGCAGGGGTCGCTTACCGATTCCTCCCTGTAGGCTGGCACGGGGTCCCAGCACACTCCGCCACAGCCCCAAGAGCTCATTGCACACTTCAGGCGCGACCCAGGTACCATTTGGCCACAGGACTCAGAACTCATATGCCACAGTGGCACAATTGGAAGCCAGCTCTTTCCGACTCCATGTGGAGCCATTCGTGGCCGAGCTTCTGGTCTATAGCACCCCTCCCAACTGGGCCCGTGGGTGAGGACAACTGCCAAGTGTTGGAAGCACCTCCCAGGTACCCGCGACTGCGGATTCTTGGAAATCCTCAGCTTCCCTACTCAAACCTAATCGCACCATGTAGTCTCACAACTTGTCGCCGGAATCTCACAAGCAAACCCCTTCCAATCTGCAAGAACTACCATTCTCAAAACCAGTCTTGGGAATTCACACCTCCTGAAGTTCCACTCTTTCTATTATAAAGAAGCTGAAAGAAGAAAGAAAAGAGGTGAAGAAGAAAAAGAATGAGAAAGAAAATAAGGAGAAGAAAATGGAGAAGGAGAAGGAAAAGGAGAAGGAGAACAAGAAGTTGGAAAAGAAGAGTAAGTTGAAGGAGCAGAAGGAGAAGGAGCAGGGGGAGGAGAAGGAGGAGGAGGAAGAGGAGGAGGAGGAGGACAACTGGAAACAATGCAACAGCCTGTTCATTGATGGATAGATAGACTCATTTGACTCTCTCCACTCAACACAATACTTTTCAGTTTTTACAAGGAAAAAAATTCTGACACATTCCCCAGCACAGATGAACCTTAAAGACATTACAGTGGGTGAAAGGTAGACACAAAAGGACAATATTGGATGATTCCACTTATTTGAGGACTTTAGATGAGTCAAAATAATAGAGACAGGTGCTGGCGAGGAGAATGGGGTGCTAGGGTTCAGTGGGGACAAAGTTTCAGTTTGGGAAGATCAGAATGTTCTGAATATGGATGGTGGTGATGGTTGCATGATCATGTGAACTTTTTTATTGCTACTAAACTCTGCACAACTTAACAATAGTTAAAATAGTAAATTTACGTTATGTATATTTTACCACAATTGGCAAATGTCAGAAACACAGCAGACACTTTATAAAGAGCAAGGATGTGTTCAATTTATTGAAGCAAGGAGACCTTGTAGTTTGGTGACACCATTACCACCATCACCACCCTGTGCTTTGGCGACATGTCACACATTAGCCATTTGCTTTTTGACTCCCACACTCAGTCATGCCACTATTTCATGTAAAGTGAGATGTGATGGTGGACATGGCATCACCAAATGTTGTAAGTTATAATCCACATTCAGATGTCCTTGGTTAAAAAATCCAATAGCACAGAGGCTAGTAGATGAGGCTGAAAATCTAATAATGCTAGTTTATGTCAAAATGAATGTGGCCTGGGCTTACCTCTTTTGTAGGAACATCTGATGACATTTCACTTCTTCACAGAGATGAATTATCAATGAGTAAGGTGAGTCCAGAGAAATCTCATGGCTCTCCTTAACCAGGCCAAAACAATTAAACACAGGAGTTTTCCACAAATACAAAAACTCAAGAAGAGTATTCCTCAGATGTAGAAATGCCAGTAACTGTCAGGTTGTAACGAGAACGTATAGATCAAAACATCCTCATGTTTCCATGACTGACAGGGCTGGTCAGTTGGACTTTTGAGTAGCAGGCCTGTGACCAGAGATGCCTTAAAGCTTACAGGCTAGAGGGTAGAATATCCCTTGACACCTTGACAAGTCTTTGGAGAAGAGAAATTTCTTTTGAGTTCCTAGACCAAAGAATCACTGTAATTCGAGAGAGTCTTAAGTAGGAACACTGTAGGAAGGGCTAAAGCCACTGTCAGGAAGGCATGTTCTGATGGGAGCCAAGGACAGATCCATGAGGAATGTGCCCTCCTTCAGTGTTCTTGGAAAAGGAGCCTTCGGTCAATATTGACATGGGCCCTCATGTGTGGCTTTGTTGTGTTTCAGTTGCAAAGGTCAATTCCATCCTCCTGCACTATGCTATTTTAAATATGGTTGTCACCTAAGTATGCTTACAGCTGTAATTTATACCATTTTTGGGTAAGACTTCCTTCTAGAAACACACAGAAGAAGCCTGAAGCAGGAAGAGAAGTGGGCAGCGAGAGGGGAAAAAGGCAAAAGGGGGATGGTAAATAGAGAGAAAGCAGGAGAGACTTGTCATTTCATTGTTATTTTTTACTTCCTTTGATTTTAGCAATTAGTTGGGGTATAATTATAACAGTAAAATCTACTCAAGTGTGCAGCTCGAGGAATTTTTACAAAGGTTTCCCTGTGACCTCCACTCAGATCAAGAAACAGAATAGTCCTGTCTCCCAAAAACTTCTTTCATGCCTCTTGCTAGTCAATCGCCACGAGTTCCTGACCCCTCACCAAAAACGTGATCTTTTCGTTTCTTTTCATCAGAATAAAGTTTTTAAGAGTCAACTGTGTTTAGTAATTTTTTTGCCTTTTTGATTACAGTTGATATATAATGTTATACTAGCTTCAGGTATACAATATAGTGATTAGACATTTACATAACTTAGGAAGTGATCACCCCAATAAGTCTAGTACCCATCTGACACCATACATAGTTTTTACAGTATTGCTGACTACATTTCTTATGCTGTACTTACATCCCTGTGACTATTTTGTGAAAACCAACTGGACTTGATTCCTTCCCCTGTTTCATCCAGTGACCCGCTGCAAAAGCCTCCCAACTGACAACCATTAAAATGTTCGCTGTGTCTTTGAGTTTTTTTCTGTTTTGTCTATTTTGTCCCTTAGATTCCACATAAGTGAAATCATATGGCACTTGTCATTCTCTGACTTAATCCACAAACATGATACCCTCTATGTCCACCCAGGTCATTGCAGATGGCTAGACTTCATTCCTTTTATGACCAAGTAACATTCCATTGCATATATGTTCCACCTCTTCTTTATCCATTCATCCACTGATGTATACTCAGGTTGCCTTGAGTATACATCTTGGCTATTGTAAATCATGCCGCAATGAACATAAGGATGCACATTTCCCTTCAAAGTGGTGTTTTGGGTTTCTTGAGACTATTTCCCCAAAATGGAATTACTGGGTCTTTCTTTGACATTTGGTATAGCCTCTGCTTTAAAGTCTATTTTGCCTGGTAGTCCAGATTTTTGTTCGGTTCGATGTTCAGGAAATGGCTCTTTCCATCCCTACCCCTTTACTTTCAGTCTATGTGTTTCTTTTGACCTAAAGTGACTCTTTTGTAGGCAGCATGTGTAAAAGGGTCCTGTTTTCTTATCCATTCAGCCACTTTATATTGTGTGATTGGAGGATTTAATCCATTTACATTAAAGTAATTTTTTCTTAAAAAAAAGTCCCTTTAATATTCTTCTTTTTTTTTTTTTTTTTTTTTTTTTTGGTAATACGGGTTCAGTGCTGATGAACAACTTTAGCTTTTGAGTGTGTGTCTCTGGGAAAGTCTTTGTCTTTTCTGGGTAATCTTGGTTGGAGTTCCTTGGTTTTCATCACTTTGACTATTTTGTGCCCATCCCTCTGTCCTGCAAAGTTTCTGTTAGAAAATTAGCTGTCTTATTGGAGCTCCTTTATAGGTACCTAACTGCTTTTCTCCTGTTGCTCTTAAGATTCTCTCCTTGTGTTTAACCTTTGGCATTTTAATTAGGATGTGTCATGGTGTGGGCCTCTTTGGATTCATCTTGTTTGTCAGTGTGCGCTTCTGGTGATTCTTTTGCCTAGTTAGGGAAGTTTTCAGTCATTATTTCATCAAGTAGATTTTGAGTTCCCTGCTCTCTTTCCTCATCTGGTACCTATGATGTGATGTCGTTATGCCTGTTTTTGTCCTGGAGGACCCTTAAACCATCCTTATTTTGGGAGAATTCTTTTTTTTTTTATTGCTTTTCTGCTTGGATGTTTTCTGCTACCTCATCTTTGAAATTGCAGATTCAGTCCTCTACTTCATCTAATTCACTGTCAATTCCCTGTAAGGTATTCTTCATTTTAGTTATAGTATTCTTCATTTCTGACTGGTTCTTCCTTATGATCTGTATCTACATTTTTATGTTTCTTATCTCTTTGTCATTGTTCACACTGAAATTATGGAGAAGCCTTATAAGCAGTGTTTTGATTTCTGCATCTGGCAGTTTCCTTGCCTCCATTGTGTTTAGTTCTTCTTCTGGAGCTTTGTTCTGTATTTTATTTTGGAACATGATTCTCTATCTCCTCATTTTGTCTGCCTCCTCCTCTTTGTTTGTATGTATTAAGTAGGGCTTCTCTGTCTCCCAGTCTCACTAGAGTCGCCATATGTAGTGTGTGTCCCGTGGATCCTAATGTCGCCATCACCCTGGTCTCTTGAACTGGATGCTCCAGGTGTGTCTGTTGGATAGGTATTATGAGCCCACCTGTTGTAGTTGAGCCTTGGTTGTTGTTTGGTCATCAGTGGGAGAGATTGATCCTCAAGCTGATCGGCAGTGAAGGAGATGCTTGTGCAGGTGCTGACCCTGCAGAGCAGGATGGTCTTCAGCAGGGTTTTGGTGCCTTCTCAGTCTACTCTTTGGTGTGTCATCTATAGAGTTAGCAGGATGATTCTGGAGCTTTGTCCTAACTCCAAAACTAAGGGTCAAGGCCATCGGGTGTTCTGGGAGGGTCCCCACTTCAGGCCAAGTTTAGCAGCAGCTTCGGCCATCTGAAATGAGACACTAAGCACTCCGCAGATGGCTGTTATCCATGCTGAAACTGGAGGTGCCTCAAGAGTCCACGACTCAAGCCAAAGTTGGTTGCCACTAATGCAGAACTTGGGACTGCTTGGCAAGATGTATGGAGCTCGCTGAGGCCAGATGTTGTTTGTTTGGGGTGTGCAAAGCTTTGAGAGATTTCAGGAAGGTCCACAGCATGAGCCAAGACAGGCTGATTGTATGGAGAAGCCACTGGAAGCAGCTTGGGTGCACCTGCATGTTGAGAAAGGGGAGGTCCAAGGGACTCCCGAGAGTGGGGTGACCTTTGTTAGTTATGTTGACAGAGACTCAGATATAGCAGCTCCCTGGGTCTTCACGCTGGGCTCAACAACAAAACAAAGGCTTCTACCCGCACTTCTGTCTGGGAGAAAGCCACACCTCCAGCCCTCGCTCCGAAGACCGACAACTCAGTTCCTCCTGTGTGGCCCTGGCACCTTTGAACAGCTGCCTCAGCACTGAAACTCACAGTGAGTGAGTCCATTAGCAGTAAGTCTATGTATGCGTGGCCCCTTAGGAGGCCATCTATCTCACTCAGTCACGGTCTCTACTGGTTTTCACAGACAGAAGTGTGGGGATTTCTCTTCCTGGCAATGGAACCTTGGTCTGGTGAGTCCAGTGTGGGCTTGGGATACCAAGCTCCTCTAGGGGGACCCCCACAGCTGAGATGTCTCTTCTGATTTCTAATCACCACAAAGGGGTGTTGCCCACCCTGTTCTGGGTCTCCGTCCCTCCTACCTGTCTTGAGGTGGCCTCTTCTGTATGACCCCAGTCAGAACACTTCTGTTCACCTGGAAATCAGGCAACTCCCAGTGATGGTCATTCGATAGTTGACTTGTTCTTTTGAGGTGATCCAGTGATGAGGCGAGCATAACATGTAACTGCTTTTCCATCTTGACCAGAAAAATCTCATCTGTCTTGTTAAATGTATCATCACTGTGCTCATTTTTATTATCGTATCACGTTTCATTTGTGGACATCCCCGGTTTGTATATCCATTCTTCTGTTAGTGAACATTTGGCATGTGTCCAGTTTGGGGCTACAACAGGGTGGAATTTATCGACATTCAAAAAGAAAGCACAAGTTTTCTCTGTAACTTGATGTTCTTGCCCAAGCGGCAAAAGGAAATTAGTGCCTCAGAGAATGAAATTTCTCAAGGAAGTGCAGCCAGTTAGGAATCTAAGTGGACTTTCAATATTTCTTGAGAAACTACAATTTTGTTGTTCGCCTGATTTTCTCTGTTGAGGGAACGTCCCTGTTCAAAGAGGAAACAAGAGAACTCGAGGAAAGGAAAATGAATGAAATCTTCTATACTCCTAAAATCTTGACCTGACTCCTAGAGGAGGGGTACATATCCTGAGGAGAATAGGAAGAGGACATTGTGGTGGCGTATGACATGTCTAACAAGACACCTTCGTCAAATAAACAATAAGCTTTTGGGGCAGAAAAACAGCTCTCCACAGATAATATTACTTTCTTTGACTATAATGACAGAGGACTGTGTTCAGAAGTTGTGGGGTTTCATCTCACCTCCACCTCTGACCATGGACCAGCGACATAAACTCTCTATATTTCAATCACTTGATTGGAAGAGGAGGCTATCCGCCCTGTGTTCCCTCTGTGTTACAGGACTGTGTGCTTCCTGGTGCTCAAAACAACCCAGTACATTCCTAAGAGATGCCAAGGGTCAGTCAGAAAGAGGAGGGTGAAAATGCGTCATGAACCATGAAGCACCCTACTCATTGGCCCGTATGACAGCTGTCACTTCCTGGCTCTTCCTCAGAGTCCAAGCTGGGACTGAGGTGATGGCTGGAGATGGCATGAACATGGGCCGTGCTGCTCTTTATCTTTCTGGGAGTGCTGTCCCCAGTGACACCTTTCTCCCTGGTCTCCACGATAAATGTCCTGGCACTTCTCAATTTTCACCAACAGGCCAAATGCCACATGCCAACCCTCTGCTCCTGCGTACCTTAGTAGGATCTCTGTGAGGGAGAAAAATTTTAAAAATTCCACCAGCCTTTACAGCATCCTCAGTGTGTGCTCTACCAACAGGAAATGAACAGGATACATTGTCTGGTCTTCTTCCTGTAAAACATAAAGCAATTCTCTGAAAGAATCTTTCCAAGGAATCCTTCAGAAGATCTTAAAATTCTTTTTCCTTTTCTCCGTTCACCCTGATCCCCCAATGCACACAATGCCATGGCGATTCCCCTACCTTCTGTGTTGAAATTCTCTATCATCTTGCTCTCTCTTGAGACTGAAGGCGAAAGAGGATCAAGGGACCACTTTGCATAGCTCAAGCCAGTGCAGTACCTTCGCTCTATGACTATTAGGCTGCAGATGTGCTGTCCTCTGCTTGTTCTCCAGCTCCCCTCTGGGATAAGGTTGGCCTTTGTCATGCTTACTATAGGAAAAGATTTCTTTGGAAGGTAAGTGATGTTTCCCTAAAAGCCATTTTACAAGCCATTGTTGCAGTTGCATGGAGAATACGATCGACTCAGTCCCAGGGTGGCCCGGAAGTGCTGACGGGTGCCCAGAAGACATCCAGCTCCTTCCAAACACGTGGTAAGGAAGCCAAGAAATCTTTAAATGCAAAAGGGCATAATACCTTCAAGTTCCCAATGTTTGAGAGCTGTGGACATTATGCAAATAAAGGTCAACAGGGAAAGGACATTTACTAAATAATGCTATTATTATTTTACAAGATCTCCACTAGAGAGAAAGAGTCTGTGGCCAATAAACCAAATCTAAACAAAAAGGTAACAGGGCTAGATAACATTCTAGCAAAGGACTCGGCCAAAGTGGGTCCATAGGCAATGTTTTCAGCACACATATTTAAATAGCTGATAGACTTACATTAGTGGGGGAAATGTTTTCAAACACTGTGCTCTCACAGACTCAAATATCCTTTGAGAAGGACCTTCCATATTTGCCCTTTGATTTCTCTCTTGTGAACTCAATCAACCCTCAGTGTGTGGCTGTGAGATCAAATTATGTCTAATTTTTGACCAATTCATGATGAAATTATTCAGTCATTTATTTCATTTTGATTGAGGCCCTTTCAACATCTGAAGAGTTGTGAGTGATAAAGCATCACGAGTAGAAGGTGTGTGTCTTGCCTGTGCTATAGCCCTAAGGTCTTTGGTTGAAAGATTTCGGTGGCACTGAAAGAAGTTATTGTTGTGAGAATGAGCTGAAGTTGTTGGCTCTCTCTTGAGTTGGCCTTAAACATGATTTTCAAGTGTAATCCATTGAGGGCATCCTGGGGGCTTACCTACCAGTTACCCTGGTAGCTAGTTGGAACACTCATGAGGTTTGGGAGAAAAAATCATTCAACAGTTCAGAAGGGCCTGTCTTTTGGGTAGGGTTCTGGGCGCAGTTACCTAAATTTGTATGAATAAGACCTGTGCTCCTAGTGCAAACTTTCTGAAAATTAACTTAACTGCTGTTTTAACGATCATCAGAAGAGTAGAAATATTGATCACCACTGCCACCAACCACACACGACTATACATGCTTAATGAGAAAAGCAAATGTGAGCTGAAGGTTTGAAAACAAGGTAGACCTACCATCCACCCCAGCAATAGTATGCTAAGACATCTACACATGAGAAATGAAACTTGGCATTAGTATGCAAGTGCATGTGGGTACAGTATCTCTGCTCATAACTACCCCACTTCGCAAACAACCCATTGCACAGAAAACTACCTTAAACCTTCAAAAAGCAAAAGTAGACTTGAACAAAGGGAAAGACAAATCCTATTATTGATGAAGAAGACTCAATGTTATACATATGTCAGTTATCCCTAAGTTAACTTATAAACAGCATGATTCTCACAGAAATTAATGCATTCTTTTCCAGTCTGGTGTAAGAGAAGTTGATTAGAAAATTCAAATGGAAAAATAAGCAGAAACAACTGAGAAAGTACTCAGGGAGGGAAAAGAAATAAGCATAGCACATCACATAGTATTCTAAAATCAGAATATAACATCTTTAAAAGGATTGTACTGGCACATTAGTACATAAATACACTAAAAGAATCAAATAGGACTCCAGGAATAGACCCAATATTAATGCAAATTAAGCATATGAAAAAAACGGTATCTGAAACTGAGAGAAAAGATCTTTTGTTAATTAAGTGGAACAGGTACAAAGAAGAATCTATCAGGAAGGTAAATTTGTCCAAATATATTACATTGAATATCAGGATGAATTCCAAACGAATAGCAGATAAAAGAAAACCATTCAAGCACTGGAAAAAAAATGAACAAATCCTTTTATCATACGGGAGTGGAGAAAAGATACCTAAATTTTGACTCAGAACCCAGAAGCAAGAAGAGATTGATAAATCTGAAAAGATGTACACTTCATAAAAATCTTTGCATAACCAAATATATAATAAGCAAAGTTTAATAAAAAAGGACAAATTAAAAAAGGTGTTTATAACTGAAAGACATTAGACAAAGGGCGACTCTTCATGCTCTATTAAGACCTCCTAAAAATAAAGAACACCAGTGAACCATTAGAAGAACGGGCTGACAATAGGAAACTGCGATAGGCATGTTGTGAAATGGCCCCAGATGAGACCCATTTTCCTCACTTTTACGCCCTCGCTCTTCTTCCATTGAGCACAGGCGAGACCTAATGGCATGCCTCTGATAAATAGAAAACGGCAAAAGTTATGCAACGTGACTTCTGTGATTAGGTTATGTAAACCTATGGCTGCCATCTTGCTGGCACCCTCTGGCTCTCTCACTTACTTGCTCTGATGGAGACAGCTGCCATCTTCCATGACGCTCGACGGAGAGGTCCATCTGCCCAGATACTGAATACTCTGGCCAACAGCTTGTGAGGAACTCAACAAATGAATCCTGCCAGTGACAACGTAAGCACGCTATGAACTGGATCCTTCCTCCTGAGCCTTCAGATGAGACCACAGGCCCAGCTGACATTTAGACTGGGGCTTTGGAAGAGACTGTGACATAGAGCAGACGTCTGCGCTACCTAGGCCATGGATCGATACCTGATAGTGGCCTACCAGGTACAAGGCCAAGAGAGCTGAGTTTCGTCTTATTTGCAGCTGCTCCCCAGTGCTGACATCACTCCCTCGGCTCTTCCTAAGTTCATTAGGCATTAGGTCCTCATGGGAGAACCAGTCCCAGGTGTCATAATGGTTGGGGACTGCTGAAGTAAAAGATCCAGCTAAGCTGTGCCCAAACTACTGATCCACAGCAGCTGTGAGATAACAAATAAATGCCTGTTGCTTGAAGCCGCTAAACTTTGGAGCAATTGATTACTTGGTAGCAGATAACATATCATGAAGTAAAAAAAAAAAAATAGCCTTGAAACATTTGAAAAAATGCTCAACTCACTAAGAAGGGAAATATACATTTAAATGACACCGAGATACCATTTCTGACCTATATCTTGAAGAAAAATTCAAAAGTTTTACAGTGTATTTTTTCCTAACAAAGCACTGAAACAGACATTCTCATAGCTTGCTCAGGGGGATGCAAAATGATCATCCCTATAGAAGTAGCAGCAACACATATTTTTAAATGACAAAGTCCTCGGAATCTAGCCTGAAGATACTGGGAACATATAAAAAGATGTAGCACCATGGAATACCATACATACATACCAAGCTGGCTGAATAAACTAGGGTACATCCATATGATGAAATATTATGAAGCCAAAATAAAGTAGAAATTTTTCTACACACTGATATAGAGTGATCTGCAGGAATTTGTGAAGTCAAAACAGCAGGGTGCCAAATTACACACACACACACACACACACACACACACACACACACACACACACACACACAAACTATGATTGCATTCTGAAAGAGACTCTTTTTAAAAAGCTGAATACAAATAAAAGAGGATTTATTTTCAAAGAATACAAGTTTGGAAAATCATACTCAAGCATCTATGCTTCTGGGAAACTTATTCCAGCATCACGTGAACAGGCATGAGTCATAAAAGAACTACAGGCTCTGATAAAAGAGTTAGAGCTATTTTCAAACATTCTAAAAAAATGCTGAAGCTGCAATTGAGATGAAAACACTATCACGTTCTTCTTTGTCCCATCCATGAACTTCAGCCAAATGATAAGCTCTCAGAGGTAGAAGAAGCTCAAAAGGCAAGCACAAAATTAAACTCCTGGCCACGGACGGGCTAATGTCTCCACACTCTCAAGACAGCAAAGATGGCTGCTCAACACTACTGCGTTTAAAATTGACTTTGCTCCTGAGATGGTGCTTCTGCAGTAAAATCCTACCCTTTCCAACGGAAATATGCTTTCTAGTCATCTTTCTTGAAAGGAAAATGACGTTAGTAATAATTTGATTTTATTAAAAATGTTTTTCTTAAAGTGTAGGATCTATCATTCAATGCTGCTTAATCTAATGCTTTTAAGCAGGCTATATCTGTACTTATTAATATTCTAGGTAGGTTTTTGACTGGTAAAGTTAATTTTTGAAGGAAATGAACTAAGCTGACAACGATGAGAAAGAGGAGTTTTTAACATGTCCGTGAAACAAGAATTCAATTTCTGGAAATCGTCACTTATTGTGGTGACGGTTGTTATGATGAATGAGAAGATGGTTATGATCTTGATAATTGTGATAATGGTACTTATGATAATGGTTGTGGCTGTGGTCAACTGATTATGATTAAGGTTATGATGATAATGTTGATCATGATGATGGGGATTATGATGATAATGCTGATTATGAGGTGGTGGTGAGGATGATAAAGTTGATTATGATAATGCAAATTAGGATGTTAATGGAGGTTATGATCATGGTGGTGATGAAGACAATATTGATTATGATGATCTTGGTGTTGATGATAATGGTGATATGATCATCGTTGTTATGATGGTAATGGTGATTATGATGATGGGGATTATAATGATGGTGGTGATGAATAAAATTTTGATTATGATGATGAATTGTGATGATAATGGTGATTATGATGATGTTGATTATGACTATAATTGTGATTATGATGATGGTGGTGATGAACATAATGGAGATTATGATGATTGGGATTAAAATGATAATCGTGTTTATGATGATAAATGTGGTTGGTGTCGGTAATTATGATTCTGGTGATGATGACAATATTGGTGATTATGATGATGGTCGTGATGGTTGTGATGATGATGATGATTGTGGTGATGATGGTGGGAGTGGTGGTGCTGGTGGTCATCATGGCGATTATATGTTTGGTGTTTTCTTTGTAAACCTCTTTTCCAGTTTTGGCATTAATTCTGGGAATCCTGCTGTTCCCAGCCTGGTGTGGCAATGCCACTGTGCACATTTAAACCTTCACATGGCTTTTTCAGAGGCAGAGCCTATTCCTCAAGCTTTGCTAACAACAAAAAAATGTTTCCTCTTAAATATCGAGTCTTGAGGTTGGAGCTCCCAGAGCCCAAACCCACCTGCTCGCACTAGAGTGCCGTCATGCACAAAGGGTCATACTGTCACCCATTTACTGGGCTTTCAAGTTCATAGATAAATAACGCAAAACTGGCCATTTTCACTAAGTCCCCTGGAACCCTAGCACTTGCTCCCCAGGGCCCTCTTGGCACCTTCAAATAAAGAGCTCCCGCCATGCGACGGTTTCCTCACTGCATCCAAGCAGGAGGCACTTCTGATTTCTATGACATAGACCTGTGCCTCTGGAGAGGTGACCCTGGTGGGACCACTTGAAGGACATTCATCCACTTTTCCCCTGCAGATTTGAGCAGCCACTGAACAGCCTTCCCTTGACACACAACACAATAGGTGTGGCACAGTCCGACATGCCGATCCTAATATTCCTCCTTCACTTATTCACAAGGTTCTCTGCAAAGAATAATGTCCCAAGGACAAACGGGTAATTACAAAGTAGTCAAAGGGAGGCAGAGTACAGTACACAGAATGTAGTCAGGAATATGGTAACAACCGTGTATGGCGTTAGGTCAGTACTAGACTAGACTGGATGTCAACTGTAATAGAGAAAAATTAAGTCAATAATAATAAAAAACAAAGAATATTTTCCCTTATTTGGCTCTCTCGTCCTTGTGAAGTAAAATCCAGACAGAAAAGGCAGGATAAATATGAGATATGGCCCATCTTTTTATTTATTTTTAGACGACACAGTTGGTGTCCTAAAGATGACTAATCAATCTTTAGGGGGGCCGGCAGGTGGGGAAGAAATAGTATTTTGAACCATGTGATGCCTGTTCTGTGATGCATTTCATCATTTCCTCAGCTGCTGTACACATACAGAAACACACACACGGAAGGATTTGATATTTACCGTCATTTCTTCAACAGGTACCCACACGCAAATTTATGAGAACCTATAAGTATAGGGCCCAAAAAGCCATACACCAAAGAATCCCCTCTCTGCTCCTCCCCAGAAACCTCTTCGGGGCCGATCATGACTGTGACCACGGTAGGGCCGAGGCAGAACGATTAAATTCGGAAAAGTGACCTGAATGCTTTGGTCTTTCTGTTGTTATTATTCTTCCCGATGCTTGCCCGTGGATTGATCCGATGGGTACTCTATGTCCGATGCATCTAGCTTTGCGATCCCGTAGCCACCCTCAAAACAGTCTTTCTCTCTGCATCCCCTCTCTCTTTCCTTTAAATCCTCCCTCTCGCAGTTCCCTGAGACCTGGCCCACAGGGGAGGAGAGGGGCGCTCTCACACCCCGATGTCCACCGAGCTCTTCACCACTAAGCTGCAGTGGGTTCCTTCCCTTCCTAACCCATTCTCTACTCCCCGAATCAGGATCTTGCAAGATGTCAATTCTTGGATCCAAAGGGAAAAGGGTTCATTGCACTTTTCCAAAATGTCCTGCATTATGTGATCTTGAAAGGGGAAGAGGAAATCCTGTCATTGGGGAGACGGGATGGATGAACTCTGCAGGCCTTATGCTAAGTGACACATAGCAGGACCAAGAAATAAGGCATCACTTGAATGAGGAATCTTTTTTAAAAAGTCAAACTCATAGAAACAGTAGGAGAAAAAGGCCTGCCGAGGGCTGAAGGTGGAGAATAGGAGAAGGCTGGTTCTCCTATCCCAGCGATGCCTGTCGTGGGTCACTCTGCATTGTCTCATTAAAGTTTGCCAAGAAAGTAAATGTAACGGTTCTCAGCAAAGAGAACGGAAGGAAGGAAGAAAGGAAGGAAGGAAGGAAGGAAGGAAGGAAGAAAGAAAGGAAGGAAGGAGGGAAGGAGGACGTACATCATCGCCTTGTCCTACTATTATCTCAAATTCCTACAAATTTTTAAATTCTTTTACGGGATTGAAGTAACCTTCCCCCTATCGAGGGCAGGAATGGTGTGCTGTGTTATACATCATGCCTCACGAGCTGTTGGCTCGGCCTAAATATTTGCACTCATCGTAAGGTCCTGGAGAGTGTGTTAGATGAAGATGGGTCCATGGGAGCCCATTCTAGAATGTCCTATTTCACACGAGGCCGACGAGCATCCACACTGCCTCAACGGCTCCGCACGATGTTTCTTTTGAATCGTTCTCACCTTTTGCGAACCTCCTACTGTCATCTCCACTCCCGGGAAGTGACTTATTTCTGGGCAGACACCCTGCCTGGTGCATTTTAGGGCACACGTCATCCCCAGACGAGTCGCGCTCAGGGAATGGCTTAAGAATTAGCATCGGACCGCCGGCCGGAGTCAGGGCGCGGTTTAACGGCGACTCGTGGGCTCTCTACCCTGCTCACGAGAGAGAGAGACGCAAGCCGATGCACCCTTTCGAGGGGCGATGTGGAGACAGATACGCGACAGTTAAACTCCACTAACACCTTCCGTTCCAGCTATTCCCCCTATCTGGAGTGATCCAAAGAAAATAATCACATTCGTGTATCAGGATACAGATAAATACCCTATGTCGTAGGAATAATCATAAATAAATTCATGTCCTGTGGCATCCTCATGGACAGATGCACATCGACTCCCGTTATTGATATTGACAAACAGCGACACATTAGAAATGACCCGTTACGTCCCCAAAACAGAAAAATAAAGCACGAAATACACAAATAACCAAGTAAGGCCTCAACCGTCAAACATACTTTTAAAGCAGAACAGCTGAGGAACAAAACGCATCACTAAGCAAATACGAAATTGTTTAAAAGGATTATTTATAAAAAGAAAAACTAATTAGGACACCCTGCAATGCGAGCTGCGGCTCTGGGTGTGAGCATTACGGACGATGCTCATTCTGTGGTTTAGGACTCTTTGAACTTTCCGGAGGGTTTCAGATGAACAACGTTATTCACAACCCAAACCAGCGTTATCCTGTAAGACACCGTTTCATGGTAATTATTTTTAAATGTAGACATAGATATGACCCAGCAATACACCTCACTGATTATGATGTTGCAAATTATTATGTTAACGTCGATTATGATGATGGGGATTATGAAGACAATGGTAATTATGATGATGAAAATATGATGATAATGGTGATTATGATATGGTGGTGATAATGATAATGGTGATTATGAAGAAGGGAATTATGATGATAATGGTGATTAAGATTTTGGTGGTGATGAAGATAATCATGATTATGATGATGGTGATGACGATCATGTTGATTATAATATGATAGAGATAATCGTAATGGTGATTATGATGATGGAAATTGTGATATTAATGGTGATTATGATTTTGGTGTTGAAGAGGATAATTGTGGTTAGGATGATTGTGATCATGATAATGGTGATTGTGAAGATGGTGGTGATAGTAGTAACGGTGATTATGAAGATGGGGATTATGATGATAATGGTGAGTTTTATTATTGTGGTGCTAATGACAGTGGTGACAAAGAAAATGGTGATTATGATGATAATGGTGATTATGATGAAAGGAATCATGATGATAATAGTGATTATGATTATGATGGTGATGATGATAATGATGATTATGGAGAGGAGGATTATGATGATAATTTTGATTATAATGATAGTGGTGATGATGATAATGGTGATTATGATGATGTGGAATATGATGTTAAGGGTGATTAGGATTATGATGGTGATGATGGTAATGGTGATTATGATGATGGAGATTATGATATTAATAATGCTTATAATGAGATGGATTATGATGATAATGGTGAGCATTGTTATTATGGTGATGATTAGAATGCAGATTTTGAAGATGGGGATTCTGGTGATAATGTTGATTATGATGAAAGGGATTAGGATGACACTGGTGATTATGATGATCTTGGTGATGATGATAATGCTGATTATAAAGATGGGCATTAGGATGATAATGATGATTATGATTATGGTGGTGATAATGGTGATGGTGATTATGATGGTTAAATTTATGCTATTAATGTTTCCTATGATGATGTGGATTATGTTCATAATAATGCTTATGATTATGGTGGTTATAATAGTAATGGTCATTATGATGATGGAGATGATGGTATTAATGGTGATTATGATGCTGGGGAGTACAAAAATGAAGGTTATTAAGATGATGGAAAATATGATGATAATGGTGATTACGAAGACATGGATTATGATGATGATGGTGATTATGATTTTCTTAGTGATGAGGAATTGTGATTATGATGATGGTGATAATGATAATGGTGTATATGATATGGTGGCAATAATGGTAATGTTGTTTAGGATGATGGAAATTATGATATTAATAGTGATTATGAGTATGATCATTATAATGTTAATGGTGATATTGATGATGGGGATTATGATTATAGTGGTAATTATGATTATGGTGGTGATAATGGTAATGGTGGTTATGATGATGGGGATATTGTTCACAATGGTGATACTGGTGATTATGATTGTGATGGTAATGATGGTAATTGTGATTATGATGAGAAAAATTGTGATGATGATGGTGATTATGAAGATGGGGATTATAGGGATAATAGTGATTAATGTTATGGTGGTGATAATGGTAATGGTGATTATGATGATGGGAATCATGATGATACCGGTGATTATGGTATGGTGGTGATTATAATAATTGTGATTATGAAATCGTGATTATGATGAAAATGGTGATTATGATGATGGTTGTCATGATGATAATGGTGATTGTGAAGATGAGATTATGATGATAATTGTGTTTATGATTATGTCGGTGATAATGATAATGGTGATTATGATGATGGGAATTATGATGTTAATGGTGATTATGATAATGGGGATTATGATAATGGCAGTGACGATGAGGGTGATTAGGATGATGGGGATTGTGTTGATAATGGTGATTATGATTATGGTGGTGATGATGGTAATGGTGATTATGGTGACGGACATCATGATGATGCTGGTGATAATGATGATATGATTATGAAGATTATGGTCATTATGGTTATGGTGGTGATGATGATAATGGTGATTATGATTGCAAAGATTATGATGATGATATTGATTAGGATGATGGGGATTATGAAGATAATGGTGATTAATATTATGGTTGTGATAATTGTAATTGTGATTATAATGATGGAGATTATGATGATAAGGGTGATTATGATGATGGAAATTATGTTGATAATGAAGACAATGATGATGGTGAGGATTCTGATAATGGTGAATAAGGTGTTCGTGGCAATCTTGATAATGGTGATTATGACTATGGCCGTGGGAATGATAATGCAGTTTATGATGATTTTGGTGATTATGATGATGGTGGTGACTAAGATTATGTTGATTATGATACTGGAGATTATGATGATGTTGGTGATGTTGATAATGGTAGTTATGATTATGGTAGTAATGGTGATAATGGTAATTATGATTATGATGGTGACGCTGATTATGTTGATTATGATGATGGTGGTGATGTTAATGGTGATTATGATGGTGGTGGGATGTAGGTAATGGAAATTATGATGATGGAGATATGATGATAATGGTGTTTATGATATGGTTGATTATGGGAATAATTGTGATAATGATTATAGTGATGATGATAATGATGATTATGGTATGGTGGTGATAATGGCAATGGTGATTATGAAGATGGGGATTAAGATGATAATGGCAATTATGTTGAAAGGGATTATAATCATAATGGTGATTATAATTTCAGAAATGATTGGTATAATTCTGATTATGATGATAGTGATAATTGTAATAATGATTATGATAATGCAGATTATATTCATAATGGTGATTATGCTTATGGTGGTAATAATGGTAATGTGGATTATGATGGTGAAGATTAAAATGATAATGGTGATTATGATTATGGTGGTGATGATGGTAAATGTGATTATGATGATGGAGATTATGATATAAATGACGATTAAGATGATGGGGATTATGATGGTAATGGTGAATATGATGAAAGAAATTATGATGATAACTGTGATTATGATATGTTGGTTGATAATGGTAATAGTGATTATGATGATGTGGATTATGTTCATAATGGTGATTATGATTATGGTGGTGATGATGGTAATGGCGATTATGATGAAGGACATTATGATGATATTGGAGATTAAGATGATGGAGATTATGATATTAATAATGATTATGATGATGGGTAGTATGTTAACTGTCATTATGATGAAGGACATTATGATGATAATAAAGATAATGAAGATGGCGGTGATAATGGTTACGGTGATTATGATGATGGAAATTATGACATTAATGGTGATTATTATGATGGATATTATGATATTAATGGTGATTATGATTATGGAAGTGATGATGGTAATGGTGATTATTATTTAGGAGATTCTGAGGATAATGGATATTATGAAGATGGAGATTATGATGACAGTGGTGATTATGATGTTGGCTATATCATAATAATTGTGATGACAATACTGGGGATTATTATGATGGGGATAATGATGATAATGGTGATTATGGTAATGAAGATTATGATGATAATGTGATTATGATTATGGTGGTGACAATGGTAATGGTGATTATGAGGATAGGATTATGATGATAATGGTGCTTATAATTACGGTGGTGCTGATGATAATGGTGTTTACAATAATGGTGATAATGATAATGGTGACTATGATATGGTGGTAATGATGATTATGGTTATTATGATGACGGAGATGATGATGATAATGGTGATTATGAAGATGGAAATTATGTTGATAATGATAATAATGATGATGGTGATGATGCCTATAATGGTGAATAAGGTGTTCATAGTGATTATGATAATGGTGATTATGACTATGGCCGTGGGAATGATAATGGTGTTTATGATGATTTTGGTGATGATGATTATGGTGATTATGATGATGGGGATGCTGATGATAATGGTGATTATGATGATGGTGGTGATTAAGATTATGTTGATTATGATGCTGTAGATAATGATTATAATGAGGATTATGATGATGTTGGCAATGTTGATAATGGTGATTATGATTATGATGGTGATGCTGATTATATTGATTATGATGATTATGGTGATGGTCGTAATGTTGATTATGATGAATGTAGTAATGTTAATGGTGATTATGGTGGTGGTGGGATGATGATAATGGGGATTATGATGATCGTACTGATTATGATAATGGGGATTATGATGTTGTAGGTGATGATGATATGGTGATTATGATGATGTAGATGATGATGATAATGGTGATTATGATAATGCGGATTAGGATGTTAATGGAGGTTATGATCATGGTGGTGATGAAGACAATATTGATTTTGATGATCTTGGTGATGATGATATTGGTGATTATAATCACCGTTGTTATGATGGTAATGGTGATTATGATGATGGAGATTATAATGATGGTGGTGATGAATATAATATTGATTATGATGATGAATTATGATAATAGTGGTGATTATGATGATGGTGGTTAGGAAGATAATCATGATTATGACGATGGGTGTGATGATAATAATGGTGAATATGATGATGTTGATTATGAGTATAATTGTGATTATGATGATTGTGGTGATGAACATAATGGTGATTGTGATGATGGGTATTATGATGATAATGGTGTTTATGATGATTGGGATTATGATGATATTGGAGAATATAATAATGGAGATTATGATATTAATGATGATTATGATGATGGGGATTATGATGATAATGGTGACTATGATCATGGGGATTATGATGATTATGGTTATTATGTTGATGGGAAATATGATGATAATGTTGATCATGATTATGTTGGATGATAATGATAATGGTGATTATGATTATGGGGATTATAATGATAATACTTATAATGATAATTGTGATAATAATGCTGATTGTGATGAAGGCGATTATTATGATAATGGGGATTATGATAATGGCAGTGACGATGAGGGTAGTTAGGATGATGGAGATTATGATGCTAATGGTGATTATCATTATGGTAGTGATGATGGTAACGGTGATTATGAAGATCAGGTTTAGGATGATAATGGTGATTATGATTATGATGGTGATGATGGTGATGATGGTAATGTTACTTAGAGTGACAGATATCATGAGGAAGATGGTGATAATGATGATGTGAATTATGATGATAATGGTCATTATGATGATGAAAATTATGTTGATAATTAAGATAATGATGATGATGTTGATGCTCATAATGGTGAATAGGTGTTCGTGGTAATCATGATAATGGTGATTATGACTATGGTCTCTCATTATGTGGTCTTGAAAAGGGAGGAGGAAATCGTGTCATTGGGGAGACGGGATGGATGGACTCTGCAGGCCTTATGCTAAGTGACACATAGCAGGACAGAGAAATAAGGCATCACTTGAATGAGGAATCTTTTTTAAAAAGTCAAACTCATGGAAACAGTAGGAGAAAAAGGGCTGCTGAGGGCTGGAGGTGGGGAATGGGAGAAGGCTGGTTCTCCCATCCCAGCGACTCCTGTCGTGGGTCACTCTGCACTGTCTCAATAAAGTTTGCCAAGAAAGTAAACATGACGGTTTTCAGCAAAGAGAACGGAAGGAAGGAAGGAAGGAAGGAAGGAAGGAAGGAAGAAAGGAAGGAAGGAAGAAAGGAAGGAAAAAAGGAGGGAAGGAGGATGTACATCATCGCCTTGTACCTTACTATGGTCCCGAATTCCTACAAATTTTTTAATTCTTTTACGGGATTAAAGTAACCTTCCCCCTTCGAGGGCAGGAACGGTGTGCTGTGTTTTAAATCACGCCTCGTGGGCTGTGGGCTCGGCCTGAATATTTGCGCTCGTCGTACGATCCTGGTGAGTGTGTTAGATGAAGACGGGGGCCATGGGAGACCATTCTAGGATGTCCTATTTCACACAAGGCCGACGAGCATCCACGCTGCCTTGACGGCTCCGCACGATGTTTCTTTTGAATTGTTCTCACCCTTTTCGAACCTCCTACTGGCATCTCCACTCCCAGGACGTGACTTATTTCTGTGCAGACACCCTGCCTGGTACATTTTAGGGCCCACGTCATTCCCAGTCGAGTCACGCTCAGGGAATGGCCGAAGAATTAGCATCGAACTGCCGGCCCGAATCGGGGCACGGATAAATGGCCACTCGTGGGATCTCTGCCCTGCTCATGAGAGAGAGAGAGAGAGACACAAGCCGATGCACCCTTTCGAGGGGTGATGGTGAGATAGATACGTGACAGTTCAACTCCACTAACACCTTTCGTTCCAGCAATGCCCCCTCCCCGGAGTGATCCAAAGAAAATAATCACATCCGTGTATTAGGATACAGATAAATATCCTATGTCGTAAGAATAATCATAAATAAATGCATGTCCTGTGGCATCCTCACAGACAGATGCACATCGACTCCCGTTATCGATATTGACAAACAGCGACACATTAGAAATGACCCGTTACGTCTCCAACACAGGAAAATCAAGCACGAAAGACACAAATAACCAAATAACGCCTCAACCATCAAAAATACTTTTTAAAGCAGAACAGCTGTAGAACAAAACGCATCACTAAGTCAAAACGAAATGGATTAAAAGGATTATTTAAAAAAGAAAAACTAATTAGGACACCCTGAAATGTGAGCTGGGGCTCTGGGTGTGAGCATTACAGACGATGCACATTCTTTGGTTTAGGACTCTTTGAACTTTCCGGAGTGTCGGAGATGAACAACGTTATTCCAAACACAAGCAGCGTTATCCTGTAAGACATCTAGTCTACTCGGTGGTTTCATGATAATTATTTTTAAATTCAGATGTAGGCATGACCCAGCGATACACCCCCCTGATTATGATGATGAAAATTATGATATTAACGGCGATTATGATTATGGTGGTGATAATGGTAATGGTGATTATAAAGATGGAGATTATGATATTAATGTCCATTGTGATGATGGAGATTACGAAGATAATGGTGATTATGATGATGGAAAATATGATAATAATGGTGATTATGATATGGTGGTGAAAAGGTATTGGTGATTATGATGATGGAGATTATAAAGATAATAATGAATATGATGAAAGGGATTATGAGGATAATGGTGATTATGATGCTGGAGATTGTGTTCATAATGGTGATTTAGATTATGGTGGTGATAATAGTAATGGGGATTATAATGATGGAAATTATGATATTAATGGTGATTATGATTTTGGTGGTGAAGAGGATAATTGTGGTTAGAATGATTGTGATAATGATAATGGTGATTATTATATTGCGATGATAATGGTAATGGTGATTATGATGATACAAATTATGATATGAACGGGGAATCTGATTATGCTGGTGTTAATGTTAATAGTGATTATAATAATGGAGATTATGATGATAATGGAGATTATAAAGATGGGGATTATGATTATAATGGTGATTATGATAATGGTGGTGATAATGGTAATGGTGATTTTGAAGATGGAGATTATGATGATAATGGTGATTATGATGAAACTGATTATGAGAAAATGGTGATTATGATTTTGATGCTGATGAGGACAATTGTGAGTATGATGATGGTAATGCTGATAATGGTGATTATGATATGGTTATGATACTGGTAATGGTGATTATGATAATGGAAATTATGACATTAATGGTGACTATGATTTTGGTGGTGATGTTGGTAATGGTGATTATGATTTAGGTGATTCAGAGGATAATGGAGATTATGAAGATGGAGATTATGATGACAGTTGTGATTATGATGTTGGCCATATCAAAATAATTGTGATGACAATAATGGGGATTATTATGAAGGAGATAATGATCATAATGGTGATTATGATTATGGTGGTGACTGTGGTGACGGTGATTATATTGAAAGAGATGATGGTTATGATCATGATAATTGTGATAATGGTGACTATGATAATGGTTGTGGCTGTGGTGAACGTGATTATGATGATGGTTATGATGGTGATGTTGATTATGATGATTGTGATGATAGTGATTGTTGTGATTGTGGTGATCGCGATTTAGTGATGGTGATGATGGTGACGATGGGGATGGTGATGGTGATGGTGACGATGGTGATGGAGATGGTGATGGTGATGGTGACGATGGGGAGGGTGATAATGCTGATGCTGGTGTGGCTGGTATGGTGAAGGTTTTGATGGTCCTGATGGTGATGATGATTATGATGGTGATGATGGTAGTGGTGGTGCTGGTGGTCATCATGGCGATTATAGGTTTGTTGATTTGTTTGTAAACTTCTTCCCCAGTTTTGGCATTAATTCTGAGAATCCTCCTGTTCCCAGCCTCATGTGATAATGCCGCTGTGCACATTGAAACCTTCACGTGGCCTTTTCAGAAGGCAGAGCCTACACCTCAAGCTTTGCAAACAACAACAAAAAAAAATGTTTCCTCTTAAATATCGAGTCTCGATTTTGGAGCTCCCAGAGCCCAAACCCACCTGCTCGCACTAGAGTGCCGTCATGCACAAGGGTCCTACTGTCTCCCATTTACTGGATTTTCAAGTTCATAGAGAAATAACGCAAAACTGGCCATTTTAACTCAGTCCCTGGAACCCTAGCACTTGCTCCCCAGGGTCCTGTTGGCACCTTCAAATAAAGAGCTCCCGCCATGCGAGGGTTTCCTCACTGCATCCAAGCAGGAGGCACTTCTGATTCCGATAACATAGACCTGGCCTCTGGAGAGGTCACCCTGGTGGGACCGCTTGAAGGACGTTCATCCACTTTTCCCCTGCAGATTTGAGCAGCCACCGAACAGCCTTGCTTTGACACACAAAACGATACGTGTGGCAAAGTTCGAAATCCCGATTTTAATATTCCCCCTTCACTTATTCACAAGGTTCTCGGCAAAGAATAACATCCCAAGGACAAACGGGTCATTACAAAGTAGTCACAGGGAGGTGGAGTACAGAAACATGGTAACAACCATGTACGGCGTTAGGTCAGTACTAGACTAGACTGGATGTCAACTGTAATAGAAAGAAATTAAGTCAATAATAATAAAAAACAAAGAAAACCTTCCCTTCTTTGGCTCTTTGGTCTTTCTGAAGCAAAATCCAGACAGAAAAGGCAGGATAAATATGAGATATGGCTCTTCGTTTTATTTATTTTTAGACGACACCATTGGTGTCCTAAAGATAACCAATCAATCTTTAGGGGGGCGGCAGGTGGGGAGAAATAGTATTTTGAACCCTGTGATGCCCGTTCTGTGATGCATTTCATCATTTCCTCAGCTGCTGTGCACATGCAGAAAGACACACATGGAAGAATTTGGTATTTACCGTCGTTTCTTCAACAGGAGCCCACATGCAAATATGCAAGAACCTATAAATATAGGGTGCAAAAAGCCATAAACCTGAGAATGCCCTCTCTGCTCCTCCCCAGAAACCTCTTCGGGGCCGATCATGACTGTGACCATGGTAGGGCTGAGGCAGAACGATTAAATTGGGGAAACTGACCTGAATGCTTTGGTCTTTCTGTTGTTGTTATTCTTCCCGACGCTTGCCCGTGGATTGATCCGATGGCTACTGTATGTTCGTTTCATCTAGCTTTGCGATCCCATAGCCACCCTCAAAACAGTCTTTCTCTCTGCATCCCCTCTCTCTTTCCTGTAAATCCTCCCTCTCACAGGTCCCTGAGACATGGCCCGCAGGGAGGAGAGGGGCGCTATCACACCCCAATGTCCACCGAGCTCTTCACCACTTTGCTGCAATGGGTTCCTTCCCTTCCTAACCCATTCTCAACTCCCAGAATCTGGATCTTGAAAGATGTCAATTCTTGGACCCAAAGGGAAAGGGTTCATTGCACTTTTCCAAAATGTCTCGCATTCTGTGGTCTTGAAAAGGGAGGAGGAAATCTTGTCATTGGGGAGACGGGATGGATGGATTCTGCGTGCCTTATGCTAAGTGACACATAGCAGGACAGAGAAATAAGGCATCACTTGAATGAGGAATCTTTTTTAAAAAGTCAAACTCATGGAAACAGCAGGAGAAAAAGGGCTGCCGAGGGCTGAAGGTGGGGAATGGGAGAAGGCTGGTTCTCCTATCCCAGCGATGGCTGTCGTGGGTCACTCTGCATTGTCTCAAGAAGGTTTGCCAAGAAAATAAATGTAACAGTTCTCAGCAAAGAGGACAAAAGGAAGGAAAGAAGGAAGGAAGGAAGGAAGGAAGGAAGGAAGGAAGGAAGAAAGGAAGGAAGGAAGAAGTGAGGGAGGGAAGGAGGAGGTACATCATTGCCTTGTCCTACTGTTGTCCCGAATTCCTACAAATTTTTTAATTCTTTTACGGGATTGAAGTAACCTCCCCCCTTCAAGGGCAGGATTGGCGTGCTGTGTTTTAAATCACGCCTCGTGGGCTGTGGGCTCAGCCTGAATATTTGCACTCGTTGTAAGATCCTGGAGAGTGTGTTAGATGAAGACGGGGGCCATGGGAGAGCATTCTTTAACGTCCTTTTCACACCAGGCCGACGAGCATCCACACTGCCTCTGCGGCTCCGCGCGATGTTTCTTTTGAATCGTTCTCACCTTTGTCGAACCTCTTACTGGCATCTCCACTCTGGGAAGTGACTGATTTCTGGGCAGACACCCTGCCTGGTGCATTTTAGGGCCCACGTCATCCCCAGACGAGTGACGCTCAGGGAATGGCCGAAGAATTAGCATCGGACCGCCGGCCGGAGTCGGGGCGCAGATAAAGGGCGACTTGTGGGCTCTCTGCCCTGCTCACAAGAGAGAGAGAGACGCAAGCCAATGAACCCTTCCGAGGGGCGATGTGGAGACAGATACGCGACCGTTCAACTCCACGAACTCCTTTCGTTCCAGCTATTCCCCCTCTCTGGAGTGATTCAAAGAAAACAATCACATACGTGTATTAGGATAGAGATAAATATCCTATGTCATAAGAATAATCATAAATAAATGCATGTACTGTGGCATCCTCACAGACAGATGCACATCGACTCCCGTCATCAATATTGAACAACAGCGACACATTAGAAATGACTCCTTAAGTCCCCAAAACAGGAAAATGAAGCACGAAAGACACAAATAACCAAATAACGCCTCAACCGTCAAAAATACTTTTTAAGCAGAACAGCTGAGGAACAAAACGCATCACTAAGTCAAAACGAAGTGGTTTAAAAGGATTATTTTAAAAGAGAAAAACTAATTAGGACACCGTGCATCGCGAGCTGGGGCTCTGGGTGTGAGCATCACGGACGATGTTCATTCTGTGTTTTACGACTCTTTGAACTTTCCGGAGGGCCTGGGATGAACAACGTGATTTCAAACCCAAAACAGCGTTATCCTGTAAGACATCGTCTCATGATAATTATTTTTAAATGCAGACGTAGGTATGACCCAGCGATACCCCCCCCGATTATGGTGATACAAATTATGATATTAATAGTTATTATGATGATGGGACTTATGATAATACTCATGATTATGATTGTGATGGTAATGATGGTAATTCTGATTATGATGACAAAGATTATGATGATGATGGTGATTATGATGATGGGGATTATGATGATAATGGTGATCATGATGATGAGAATTTTGATGATAATGGTGATAATAATAACTGTGGTAATGATAATGGCGATTAGGAAGATGGAGATTATAATGATAATAGTTATAATAATAATTGTTGTGATGATAATGGTGATTGTGATGAAGGCGATTGTTATGATAATGGGGATTATGATAATGGCAGTGACAATGAGAGTGGTTAGGAAGATGGCGATTATGATGATAATGGTGATTATGATTATGGTGGTGATGATGGTGTTGATGGTAATGTTGCTTATGCTGACAGACATCATGACGATGATTGTGCTTATGATGACAGAGATTATGATGATGATGTTGATTAGGATGATGGGCATTATGGAGATAACAGTGATTATGATGATGGTGGTGATAAATGTAATTGTGATTATGATGATGGAGATTATGATAATAATAGAGATCATAAAGATGAAGATTATGATGATATTGTTGATTATGATTTTATTGATAAAGTGGATAATTGTGATTATGATGAAGATGATGATGATACTGGTGATTATGATTAAAGGCATTATGATGATAATGGTGATTATGATGATGGTAATTATGATGATAATAGTGATTATGATGATAGAAATTATGTTGATAATGAAGATAATGATGATGGTGATGATGCTGATAATGGTGAATAAGGTGTTCGTGGTAATCATGATAATGGTGATTATGACTATGGCCGTGGGGCTGCTAATGGAGTTTATGATGATTTTGGTGATTATGATGATGTTGGTGACTAAGATTATGTTGATTATGATGATGGAGATTATGATGATAATGAGGATTATGAGAATGTTGGTGATGTTGATAATGGTAGTTATGATGATGGTAGTAATGATGATAATGGTAATTATGATATTGATGGTGATGCTGATTATGTTGATTATGATGATGGTGGTGATGACCGTAATTGTGATTACGATGATGGTTGTGATGTTAATGGTGATTACGATGGTGGTGGGATGATGATAATGGGGCTTATGATGATGGAGATTATGATGATAATGGGGATTATGATGATGGCTATTTTGATAATAATGGGGATTATGATGATCGTGGTGATGATGATAATGGTGATTATGATCATGGTGGTGATGAAGACAATATTGAATATGATGATCTTGCTGTTGATGATAATGGTGATTATGATCATGGTTGTTATGATGGGTGATTATGATGATAGTGGTTATTATGACGATGGTAGGAAGATAATCGTGATAATGATGATGGGTTTGATGATGATAATGATGATCATGATGATGTTGATTATGACTATAATTGTGATTATGTCGATACTGGTGATAAAAATTATGGTGATTATGATACTGGATATTATGATGATGAATGTGGTTGCTGTCAGTAATTATGATTCTGGGGATGATGACAATAATGGTGATTATGATGATGACGTTGATGATGATAATGGTGATTTTGAAGATGGCGTTGATTGTGCTGACGGTGATTATGGTGAATGAGATGATGGTTATGATCCTGATAATTGTGATAATGGTGACTATGATAATGGTTGTGTCTGTGGTAAACGTGATTATGATGATGGTTATGATGATAATGTTGATTGTGATGATGGGGATGATGGGGATGCTGGGAATGGGGATGATGGAGATAATGGTGATGATGATGATTACGGTAATTATAATGATGGTTGTGATAGTTTTGATGTGATGATGGTGATAATGGTCATGATTCTGATGGATAATTTAATAATGATAATTTTGATTGTCATGATGATGAGCGTCATGATTGTTATGGGGGTGATGGTGAAAACTGTGATAATGAGATAACGGTGACTGTGATGATTGTGGTGATGGTAACATCGGTAATCCTTTTGATGGTGATGGATGTCATGGTGACTGTGATGATGGTGATGATGGTGATGATGGTGATCGCGACATAGTGATGGTGATGGTGACGATGGGGAGGGTGATAATGCTGATGCTGGTGTGGCTGGCATGGTGAAGGTGGTGATGGTCGTGATGGTGATGATGATTATGATGGTGATGATGATGATGGTAGTGGTTGTGGTGGTGGCCATCATGGCGATTATAGGTTTGGTGTTTTCTTTGTAAACTTCTTCCCCAGTTTTGGCATTAATTCTGAGAATCCTGCTCTTCCCAGCCTGGTGTGACAATGCCACTGTGGATATTTACAGCTTCACGTGCCCTTTTCAGAAGGCAGAGCCTACTCTTCAAGCTTTGCTAACAACAACAAAAAAAAATGTTTCCTCTTAAATATCGAGTCTCGATTTTGGAGCTCCCAGAGCCCAAACCCACCTGCTCGCACTAGAGTGCCGTCATGCACAAAGGGTCCTACTGTCTCCCATGTACTGGACTTTCAAGTTCATAGAGAAATAACGTAAAACTGGCCGTTTTCACTAAGTCCCCTGGAACCCTAGCACTTGCTCCCCAGGGCCCTGTTGGCAGCTTCAAATAAAGAGCCCCCGCCATGTGAGGGTTTCCTCACTGCATCCAAGCAGGAGGCACTTCTGATTTTGATAACAGAGACCAGTGCCACTGGAGAGGTCACCCCGGTGGGACCGCTTGAAGGACGTTCATCCAATTTTCCCCTGCAGATCTGAGCAGCCAGCAAATAGCCGTGCCTTGACACACAATACGATATGTGTGGCACAGTCCAACATCCCGATCCTTATATTCCTCCTTCACTTATTCACAAGGTTCTCTGCAAAGAAAAACGTTGCAAGGACAAACGGGTCATTACAAAGTAGTCCCAGGGATGTAGAGTACAGTACACGGAATGTAGTCAGGAACATGATAACAACCATGTATGGTGTTAGGTCTATACTAGACTAGACCGGATGTCAACTGTAATAGAAAAAATTTAAGAGAATAATAATAAAAAACAAAGAATACCTTCCCGTCTTTGGCTCTCTGGTCCTTGTGAAGTAAAATCCAGACAGAAAAGGCAGGATAAATATGAGATATTGCTCTTCTTTTTATTTATTTTTAGACGACACCCTTGGTGTCGTTAAGATGACCAATCAGTCTTTTTGGGGGGACAGGCAGGTGGGGAAGAAATAGTATTTTGAACCCTGTGATGCCTATTCTGTGATGCATTTCATCATTTCCTCAGCTGCTGTGCACATGCAGAAACACACACACGGAAGGATTTGGTATTAACCGTCATTTCTTCAACAGGTGCCCACAAGCAAATGTGCGAGAACCTATAAGTATAGGGCCCAAAAAGCCATACACCAAAGAATGCCCTCTCTGCTCCTCCCTAGAATCCTCTTCAGGGCCGATCATGACTCTGACCACGGTAGGGCCGAGGCAGAACAATTAAATTGGGAAAAGTGACCTGAATGCTTCGGTCTCTGTATTGTTATTATTCTTCCCGACGCTTGCACGTGGATTCATCCAATGGGTACACTATGTCCAATGCATCTTGCTTTGAGATCTCGTAGCCACCCTCAAAACATTCTTTCTCTCTGCATCCCCTCTCTCTTTCCTGTAAATCCTCCCTCTCGCAGTTCCCTGACACCTGGCCTGCAGGGGAGGAGAGGGGCGCTCTCACACCCCGATGTCCACCGAGCTCTTCACCACTTACCTGCAGTGGGTTCCTTCCCTTCCTAACCCATTCTCAACTCCCAGAATCAGATCGTGAAAGATGTCAGTTCTTGGATCCAAAGGAAAAAGGCTTCATTGCACTTTTCCAAAATGTCTCGCATTTTGTGGTCTTGAAAGGGGAAGAGGAAATCCTGTCATTGGGGAGACAGAATGGATGGACTATGCGGGCCTTATGCTAAGTGACACGTAGCAGGACAGAGAAATAAGGCATCACTTGAATGAGGAATCTTTTTTAAAAAGTCAAACTCATGGAAACAGCAGGAGAAAAAGGGCTGCCGAGGGCTGAAGGTGGGGAATAGGAGAAGGCTGGTTCTCCTATCCCAGTAACGGCTGTCGTGGGTCACTCTGCATTGTCTCATTAAAGTTTGCCAAGAAAGTAAACGTAACTGTTCTCAGCAAAGAGAATGGAAAAAGGAAGGAAGGAAGGAAGGAAGGAAAGAAGGAAGGAAGGAAGGAAGGAAGGAAGGAGGACGTACATCATCGCCTTGTACACTACTATTGTCCTGAATTCCTACAAATTTTTTAATTCTTTTACGGGATTGAAGTAACCTTCCCCCTTTCCAGGGCAGGAATGGCGTGCTGTGTTTTAAATCACGCCTCGTGGGCTGTGGGCTCGGCCTGAATATTTGCGTTCGTCATAAGGTCCTGGTGAGTGTGTTAGATGAAGACGGGGGCCATGGGAGACCATTCTAGAATGTCCTATTTCACACAAGGCCGACAAGCATCCACGCTGCCTCGACGGCTCCCCACGATGTTTTTTTTGAATTGTTCTCACCATTTTCGAACCTCCTACTGGCATCTCCACTCCCGGGAAGTGACTTATTTCTTGTGGACACCCTGCCTGGTACATTTTAGGTCACACGTCTTCCCCAGACGAGTCACGCTCAGGGAATGGCCGAAGAATTACCATCGGACTGCTGGCCCGAGTCGGGGAGCGGATCAATGGAGACTCATGGGCTCTCTGCACTGCTCACGAGAGAGAGAGAGACGCAAGACGATGCACCCTTTCGAGGGGCGATGGGGAGACAGATACGCAACAGTTCAACTCCACTAACACCTTTCGTTCCAGCAATGCCCCCTCCCTGGCGTGATTCAAAGAAAATAGTCACATACGTGTATTAGGATACAGATAAATATCCTATGTCACAAGAATAATCATAAATAAATGCATGTCCTGTGGCATCCTCACGACAGATGCACATTGACTCCCGTTATCGATATTGAAAAACAGCGACACATTAGAAATGACGCGTTCAGGTCTCAAAACAGGAAAATGAAGCACGAAAGACACAAATAACCAAATAACACCTCAACCGTCAAAACTACTTTTTAAAGCAGAACAAAATGCATCACTAAGTAAAAACGAAATGGTTTAAAATGATTATTTAAAAAAAGAAAAACTAATTGGTCCTGAAACGCGTGGTGAGGCTCTGGGTTTGAGCATGACGGACGATGTTCATTCTGTGGTTTAGGACTCTTTGAACTTTCCAGAGGGTCTGAGATGAACAATGTTATTCCAAACCCAACCAGTGTTATCCTGTAAGACATCTCGTCTCCTTGGTGGTGAAATGTCTTTCGTGGTTTTATGAGGTAGTTACTTCCCTTTTGCTTTTCTAAAACTTGAATTTCCCTCTACAAACTGGTAGTTGTAACTCAATTTATTTAGCTCTGGAGCTACATGATTTCTCCCCTCAGTCTGTAGGGCATTTCCGGACTTTTTGAAATCCAAGATCTCTCCGGAAAATGAGTCCTGGAAAGCATCCCGAGTCCCTTCCGACACGTTCCTTAAGACACCACGGAACCCGCTTGTTCCTGCCCTGAATCCGCGCACTCAGTCGCCTTCACTGCTCAAGATAAGATCGAGGGTGCAATTTAATTTCTCCGAAACGTTGTGTCATGTGGCGTTCCATCTGAATCAGGGGACAGACTGAGAGTGAGGATGCTTTCCCGCAGGTAAATGGGACAGGATGTGAGGATTTTAACGTCGATTCCTAAAACTACTGAGACTGGGCCACCAAAATATGTCATGACGTGGAACTTAGTGGCCACGGTGTGCATCCCGGTGACCCACGGGAACGCAGAACGAGGCGACCTGTCCCGCAGCCAGAGGACGCAGCAGTGTGTGGGGCTGCGGTGCGGACTGAAGGACCCGTGGGAATTTATACAAATTTCTCCAAGTGTCTAAAGGAAAAGGGAATGTGCGTACACACACATGTGGGGTGCGCACATGCATGCATGTGTGGCGTGTACATGTGTGTGCACGATAATAGGACAAGTGTGTGCATGTAGGTGTGGTGCGTGTGCGTGCGTGTGATGGGTGTGTGCACACGTGTGTGCTCTGCATCCCTATATGTAACTGGGAGGCGTGTGTGCCTGCACATGTGACATGTGGACAGATGTGTGGCGTGTCTGTATGCCCGTGTGTATCTCTTCTTCCAAGAAGTCGGACGTGTGTGCTCAGCAAACATCACCCGCCCCCGACCTCGTGAGAAAGACCTTCACGATCTTGTCATAAATCAGCCCAGCCGAGACCCCACCATGTGAAGCTTTTTCCTTTGCGGTTTTCTTGTGTCTTCTCATGAGCATGGCCCCTGTGTTCCAGAATGCCGCCGTGACACTTTTCATCACCCTGTCTTCCTCCGACGCCCTAAAACGACGCCCTAGAGGGAGTGAGGCCTAGCCAGGAGTGCATCCAGGCCCAGACTCGTCCAGACACTCGCCAACTCATTTCTGTCCGGAGCTGAAGGAACTCTGCGAGGTGCACACGAGCCACACAGACGTGCACGTGTGTATGCATCAATGTGTCCCACGTGCATCTCTCTCCCTCCTAGGGCAAGAGACACAGTCCCCATGAGCTCCTTCGCCACGTGCGTAACTGGGGCTGTGCTCGACCCCTGGGGTCTCTTGTACGCCGGCTGCTCCACCCACTCCCACCTTGAATCTGAAGCCTGCGTCGCCTCAAGTCCAATGTCGCTCCATCGGGCGCAAAGGCCCCCGCGTACGCCGTCACTACTCTCTGAGTTCTGATGCTGTCCACGAAAGGGCCTTTGGAAAATGCTTCCCTTCCCAAAAGCATCTCCTTGTCATCGCTTGACATTCATCCCATCTGCCCACACCCCACTGATTCATCCATCATGAGCCTTCCTCTCTGAGCGAACAGCATGCTCCTTGCTCCCCGGAATGTTGTCCTTCCCATGCCGGCTCTATCCCAGCGGTTGGTGCTCATAAGATGTGAACGTCCTTGCCTCATTGCTGCCTTGGTCCTACAAGCAGCGTTTCACCGCAGGGGACTGAACCAAGCGAAGCCAGATGGCCACGGAGACCGCTCTCCTCCCCCAAAACACCACCCGTCGTGGTACAGCGGCCTTCGAGTAAAGTGACGGCGTGCACGTTTCAGAAAACTGACATGAATTTGGAAAGCAAAAAGAATCCATAATGATGATAATTGTCATTATGATGATGGTGATGATAATGATAATTGGGGTTAGGATGATGGAGATTATGATGACAGTGGTAATTATGACGTTGGGCAAAATCATAATAATGGTGATGACAATAATGGGGATTATTATGATAGGGATTATCATAATAAAAGTGATTATGATGATGGGGATTATGATGATAATGGAGATTATGAAGATGGGGATTATGATGATAATAGTGATTATGATGAATGGGATTATGATGATAATGGTGATTATAATTTTGGTGGTGATGAGGATAATTGTGATTATGATGATGGAGATGATCAAAATGGTGATTATGATATGGTGGTGATAATGGTAATGGTGATTATGATGATGGGGATTGTGTTCATAATGGTGATAGTGGTTATGATTGTGATGATGATAATTATGATTAGATGATAAGGATTATGATGATAGTGATGATTATGATTTTGGTGGTGATGATGATAATGGTGATTATGATGATGGATATAAATATATTAATGATGTTTATGATGATCGGGTTTATGATGATAATGGTGATTACGATGTTGATGGTGATGATGGTAATGGTGATCATCACGATGGGGATTATGATTATAATGATTATAATGAGGGTGGTGAGGGTGACAGTGGTGATCAAGATGATGTGGAGATCATGGTAATGGTGATAATGATAATGTGGTAATGACTATGGAGATTATAATAATGGCGTTTCTGATGATAAATGTGATTATGAATATGGTGGTGATAATGGTAATGGTGATTATGAACATGGGGATTATGATGATACTCATGATTATGATTGTGATGGTAATGATGGTAATTGTGATTATGATGACAACGATTATGATAATAATGGTCATTATGATGATGGAAATTATGTTGATAAGGAAGATAATGATGATGGTGATGATGCTGATAATGGTGCTTATGATGATGGGGGTGATTAAGATTATATTGATTATGATGCTGGAGATTACGATAATAATCAGGATTCTGATGATGGCTATTTTGATAATAATGGGATTATGATGATTGTGGTGATGGTGATAATGGTGATTATGATGATGAAGATTATGATGATAATGTTGATTATTATGATGGTGGTGATGAAGACAATATTGATTATGATGATCTTGGTGTTGATGATAATGGTGATTATGATCATGGTTGTTGTGATGGTAATGGTGATTATGATGATGGGGATTATAATGATGCTGGTGATGAGTTTAATGTTGATCATGATGATGAATTATGATGATAGCGGTGATTATGATGATGGTGGTTAGTAACATAATCGTGATTATGATGATGGGTTTGATGACGATAATGGTGATTATGATGATGTTGATTATGACTATAATTGTGATTATGTTGATGGTCATGATGAAGAAAATGGTGATTATGATGATTGGGATTATGATGATAATCATGTTTATGATGATGAATGTGGCTGCTGTTGGTAATTATGATTCTGGGGATGATGACAATATTGGTGATTATGATGATGACGATGATGATAATGGTGATTTTGAAGATGGCGTTGATTGTGTTGACAGTGATTATGGTGAATGAGATGATGCTTATGATCCTGATAACTGTGATAATGGTGATTATGATAATGGTTGTGGCTGTGGTGAACGTGATTATGATGATGGTTATGATGATAATGTTGTTTATGATGATGGGGATGATGGTAATGGTGGGGATGGTGATGATGGAGATAATGGTAATGAAGATGATTACGGTAATTATAATGATGGTTGTGATGGTTTTGATGTGATGATGGTGATAATGGTCATGATTCTGATGGATAATTTGATAATGATGATTTTGATTGTGATGATGATGAGCGTCATGATTGTGATAGGGATGATGGTGAAAATTGTGATAATGAGGATAATGGTGATTGTGATGATTGTGGTTATGGTGACATCGGTGATCGTTTTGATGGTGATGGTTGTTACGGTCATTGTGGTGATCGTGATAGTTGTGATTCTGGCGATCGCAATGTAGTGATGGTGATGGTGACGATGGGGATAGAGATAAAGTTGATGCTGGAGTTGCTGGTATGGTGAAGGTGGTGATGGTTGGTGCTCATAAGACGTGAACGTCCTTGCCGTATTGCTGCCTTGGTCCTACAAGCAGCGACTCGCCACAGAGGACAGAAGCAAGCAATGCCACATGGCCACGGTGATGGCTCTCCTCCCCCAAAACACCTCCGGTCGTGGTACAGCGGCCTTTGAGTAAAGTGATGGCATGCACTATTCAGAAAACCGACACTAATTTGGAAAGCAGAAAGAATCCATTATGAAGACGATTATGATTATGGTGGTGATAATGGTAATGGTGATTATGATGAAAGGGATTATGATGATAATGCTGATTATGATTTTGCTGGTGATTATGGTAATGGTGATTATGAAGATGGGGATTATAATGGTAACGGTGATTATGATGATGAAAATTATGATATAAATTTTGTTTATGCTTATGGTGATAATGGTAATTGTGATTATGATGATGGAGATTATGATGATAATAATGATTATGATGAAAGTGATTATGATGAAAATGGTGATTATGATTTTGATGCTGATGAGGACAATTGTGATTATGATGATGGTGATGCTGATAATGGTGATTATGATATGGTTATGATACTGGTAATGGTGATTATGATAATGGAAATTATGACATTAATGGTGATTATGATTATCGTGGTGATAATGGTAATGGTAATCATGATGATGAGGATTATGATATTAATGACAATTATGATGATGGGTGTTATGATGATAATGGTGATTATGATTATGGTGTGGATGATGTTAATGGTGATTATGATGAAGGAGATTATGATGATAATGGAGATTATGAAGATGGTGGTGATAATGGTAATGGTGATTATGAATATGGGCATTATGATGATAATAGTGATTATGATGAAAGGGATTATGATTATAATCGTGACTACGATTTTGATGGTGATGATAATTGTGATTATGATGATGGTGATGATGACAATGGTGATTATGATGATGGAAATTATGATATTAATGGAGATTATGATTATGGTGATGATAATGGTAATGGTCATTATGATAATACAAATTATGATATTAATGGAAATTATGGTTATGGTGGTGATAATGGTAATGGTGATTATCAGCATGGGGATTATATCAATATGGTGATTATGATTATGATGGTCATGATGGTAACGGTGATAATGATGAAGGATATTATGATGATAATGGAGATTATGAAGATGGGGATTATGATGATAACAGTGATTATGATGAAGGAATTATGATAAATATGGTGATTATGATTTCGGTGGTAATGAGGATAATTGTTATTATGATGATGGTGATCATGATAATGTTGATTATGAATATGGTGGTGATACTAGTAATGGTGATTATGATGATGGCGATTATGATATTAATGATTATTTGATGATGGGTAGTATTATGTTATTGTTGATTATGATTATGGTGGTGATGATGTTAATGATGATTATGCTGAAGGAGATTATGATAGTAATGGTGATTATGATTGTGGTGGTGATGATGTTAATGGTGATTATGATTTAGGAGATTCTGAGGATAATGGAGTTTATGAGGATGGAGATTATGATGATAATTGTGATTATGATGTTGCCCATATGATAATTGTGATGACAATAATGGGGATGATTATGATGGGGATAATGATGATAATGGTGATTATGGTAATGGAGATTATGATCATAATGGTGATTATGATGATGGTGGTGATTAAGATTATGTTGATTATGATATTGGAGATTATGATGATAATGAGGATAACGATGATGTTGGCGATGTTGATAATGGTGATTATGATTATGATGGTGATGCTGATTATGTTGATTATGATGATCGTGTTGATGAAGACAATATTGATTTTGATGATCTTGGTGATGATGATATTGGTGATTATGATCACCGTTGTTATGATGGTAATGTTGATTATGATGATGGAGATTATAATGTTGATGGTGATGAATATAATATTGATTATGATGATGAATTATGATGATAGTGGTGATTATGATGATGGTGGTTAGGAAGATAATCGTGATTATGATGATGGGTTTGATGATGATAATGGTGATTATGATGATGTTGATTATGACTATAATTGTGATTATGCTGATGGTGGTGATGAGGAAAATGGTGATTATAATATTAGATATTATGATGATAATAGTGATTATAATGATGTTTGTGTTGAACATAATGGTGATTATGATGCTTGGAATTATGATAATAATCGTGTTTATGATGATGATTGTGGTTGGTGTCGGTAACTATGATTCTGGTGATGATGAAAATAATGGTGATTATGATGATGACGTTGATGACATTGGTGATTTTGATGATGGCGTTGATTGTGTTGACAGTGGTCATGGTGAATGAGATGATGGTTATGATCCTGATAATTGTGATACTGGTGATTATGATAATGGTTGTGGATATGGTGAACGTGATTATGATGATGTTTATGATGATAATGTTGATTATTATGATGGGGATGATGATGATGGTGGGGATGGGGATGATGGAGATAATGGTGATGATGATGATTCGGTAATTATAATGATGGCTGTGATGGTTTTGATGTGATGATGATGATAATGGTCATGATTTTGATGGATGATTTGATAATGATAATTTTGATTGCGATGATGATGAGCATCATGACTGTGATGGGGGTGATGTTGAAAATTGTGATAATGAGGATAATGGTGATTGTGATGATTATGGTGATGGTGACATCAGTGATCGTTTTGATGGTGATGTTTCATGGTGATTGTGATGATGGTGATGGTGGTGATTGTGATAGTGATGGTGATGGTGACGATGGGGATGGTGATAATGCTGATGCTGGTGTGGCTTGTATGGTGAAGGTGGTGATGGTAGTGATGGTGATGATGATAATGGTGATTTTTATGATGGGGAATATAATGATGGTGGTGATGAATACAATGTTGATTGTGATGATGAATTATGATGACAATGTTGATTATAATGATGGTGGTTCGGAAGATAATTGTGATTGTGATGATGGGTTTGATGATGATAATGTTGATTATGATGATGTGATTATGACTACATTGGTGATTATGATGATGGCAATGATGAAAAAAATGGTGATTATGATGTTGGATATTATGCTGATAATGGTGATTATGGTGATGGTCGTGATGAACATAATGGTGATTATGATGATTGGGATTATGATGATAATCCTATTTATGATGATCAATGTGGTTGCTGTCGGTTACTATGATTCTGGTGATGATGATGCTAATTATGATTAAGATGATGGAGATTATAAAGATAATGGTGATTATGATTATGGTGGTGATGATGGTAACGGTGATTTTGATGAAGGATATTATGATGGTAATGAAGATTATGAATATGTGGATTATAATGATAATGGTGTTTATGATGAAAGGGATTATGATGAAAATTGTGATTAAGATTTTGGTGGTGATGAAGATTATCATGATAATGATGATAGTGATGATAATAATGGTGATTATGATATGCTGGTGATAATGATTATGGTGATAATCATGATGGAAATTATGATATTATGGTGATTATGATTATGGTGGTGATAATGGCAATAGTTATTTTGATTATGAAATTTATGATATTAATGGTGGTTATAATTATGGTGGTCATAATGGTAATAGTGATGAAGAAGATTGGGATTATGATATTAATAATGATTATGATTTAAGAGATTATAATGATAATGGTGATTATGATTTTGATAGTGATGAGGATAATTGTGACTATGATGATGGTGATGACAATCATGCTGATTATGATATGGTGGTGATAATGGTAATGGTGATTATAATGATAGAAATTATGAAAGTAATGGTGATTATGATTACAGTGGTGATAATGGTAATGGTGATTATGATGATGGAAATTATGATATTAATGGTGATTATGATTATGGTGATGATAATGGTAATGGTGATTATGAAGATGGGGATTATGATGATAATGGTGATTATGATTATGGTGGTGATGATGGTCATGGTAATTATGATTAAGGAGATCCTGATGATAATAAAGATTATGAATATGAGGATCATGATGATAATGGTGATTATGATTATGGTGGTGAGGATGACAATGGTGATCAAGTTGATGGTGGTGATGATGATAATGGTGATAATGATTAGGGTGGTAATTATAATGGCGATTATGATGATGGTGAATATGATCGTAGTGGTGATTATGATTTTGAGAAATATCATAATAATGGTGATGACAATAATGCAGATTATTATCCTGTGGATCATGATGTAATGGTGATTACGACTATGGTCGTGATGATGATAATAGCGATTATGATGATGAAAATTATGATGATAATGATGATTATGATGATGGTAGTGATGATTATAATTGTTATTATGATGATGGTGATAATAATGTTGTTTTTGATATGTTGGTGAAAATAGTAATGGAGATATGATAAAGATTATGAGGATACTGGTGATGAAGATAATGGTGATTATGATGACGGAGATTATAATAATGATGGCAATTATGATGATAGTGAAGATAATGATAATGGTGAATTTGAAGATGGGGATTATAATGATAATTTTGATCATGATTATGGTGATGATAATGGTAATGGTGATTATGATGATGGAAAATATGATTATGATGGTATGGATTATGATGATAGTGGTGATTATGATTTTGGTGGTGATGATAATTGTGATTATGAGCATGTTGATGATGATGATGGTGATTATATTATGGTGTTGATAATAGTAATGGTGATTATGATGATTGGAATTATGATGATAATGGTGTTTATGATTATTGGGATTATGATGATAATGGTGATTATAATATGGTGGTGAGAATGATAATGGTGATTATGATAATAAAAATTATGATATTAATGGTGACTATTATTATGGTGGTGATAATGTTAATGGTGATTATGATGCTGGGGATTCTATTCATAATGTTGATTATGATTATGGTGGTGATAATGGTAATGCTGATTATGATGATGAAAATATGATAGTAAGGGTTATTATGATGATGGGGATTATGATGATAATAATGATTATAATGATTGGGATTATGTTACTAATGCTGATTGTGATTATGATTGTGATGATGATAATGATGATTATGATGATAAGGATTATGATGATAGTGGTGATTATGATTTTGGTGGTGATGATGATAATTGTGATTATTATGATGGTGATGATGATAATGGTGATTATGATATCGTAGGGATAATGGTAATGATGATTATAATGACGGAGATTATGATGATAATGGTGATTATGAGGATGACGATTACGATGATATTGGGGAATATGATAATGGAGATTATGATATTAAAGGTGATTATGATGATGGTGATTATGATGATAATTCTGATTATGTTCATGGGAATTATGATCATAATAGTGACTATGATTATGGTGGTAATGATGTTATGGTGGTTATGATGACGGATATAAATAGATTAATGATGTCTATGATGATCGGGTTTATGATGATAATGGTGTATATGATGTTGGTGGTGATGATGGTAATGGTGATCATCATAATGGGGATTATGATTATAATGTTGATTATAATGAGGGTGGTGAGAGTGACAATGGATTATGTTCATAAAAGTGATTATGGTGGTTATGATGGTAATAGTGATTATGATGAAGAAGATTATGATAATAATGGCGATTATGAAGATGGGGATTATGATGATAATGGTGATTATGATTATGTTGGTGATAATGGTAATGGTGATTATGAAGATGGGGATTATGTTGATAATGGTAATTTTGATTTTGTTGGTGATGATGGTAACGGTGATAATGATGAAGGAGTTTATGGCGGTAATAGAGATTATGAAGATTTTGATGATGATGATAGTATGATTATGATGAATTCGATTATGATGATAATGGTGATTATGATATGGTGGTGATAATGGTAATGGTGATTATGAATGAAAATTATGATATTAATGATGATTATGAGAATAGAGATTATTATGATAATGGTTATTATGTTGATGGGAAATATGATATTAATGGTGATTATGATTACGGTGTGATAATGCTCATGGTAATTATGAATATGTGGATTATCATGATAATGGTGATTATGATGAAGGGATTATGATGATAATTGTGATTATGATTTTGTTGGTAAAGAGGATAATTGTGATTATGATGATGATGATGAATGGTAATTATGATTATGGTGGTGATGATGGTAATGGTGATTATGATGATGGAGATTATGGCAGATTTGGAGTTTATAAAGATTGGGATTATTATGATCATATTGATTATGATTTTGGTGGTGATGAGGATAATTGTGATTATGATGATGGTGATGATGATAATGGTGACTATGATTATGGTGGTAATAATGGTACTGGTGATTATGAAGTTGGAGATTATGATGATAATGGTGATTATGATTTTGTTGGTGATGAAATAATTGTGATTATGATGATGGTGATGATGATAGTCGTGATTATGATATGGTAGTGATAATGGTAATGGTGATTATGATGATGGGGATTGTGTTCATAATGGTGATCATGATTATGGTGATGATAATGGTAATGGTGATTATGATAATGGAAAATATGACAGTAATGGTTATTATGATGATGGGGATTATGTTAATAATGGTGATAGTGGTTATGATTGTGATGATGATAATTATGATTAGATGATAAGGATTATGATGATAGTGGTGATTATGATTTTGGTGGTGTTGATGATAATGGTGATTATGATGATGGATATAAATATATTAATGATGTTTATATTGATCGGGTTTATGATAATAATGGTGTTTACGATGTTGGTTTTGATGATGGTAATGGTGATCATCATGATGGGTATTATGATTATAATGTTGATTATAATGAGGGTGGTGAGGGTGACAGTGGTGATCAAGATGATGTGGAGATCATGGTAATGGTGATAATGATAATGTGGTAATAACTATGGCGATTATAATAATGGCGTTTCTGATGATAAATGTGATTATGGTTATGGTGGTGATAATGGTAATGGTGATTATGAACATAAGGATTATGATGATAGTCATGATTATGATTGTGATGGTAATGATGGTAATTGTGATTATGATGACAAATATTATGATGATGATGGTGATTATGATGATGGGGATTATAGGGATAATTTTGATTATGATTATGGTGCTGATTATGATGATGAGGATTATGATAATAATGGTGATTATGGTTATGGTGGTGATAATGATAATGGTGATTATGATGATGGTGGTGATGACAAAAATGAGGATTATTATTATGGGGATTGTGATGATAATGGTGATTATGATTATGTTGGTGATAATGATAATGGTGATCATGATGATGGGGATTTTGATGATAATGGTTATCATGATGATGGGGATTTTGATGATAATAGTGACAATAATAATTGTGGTAATGATAATGGCTATTAGGAAGATGGAGATTATGATGAAAATCGTGATTATGATGTTGGGTAATATCATAATAAATTTGTTGACAACAATGGGGATTAATTTAATGGGGATTATGATAATAATGGTGATTATGGTAATGGGCATATTGATGATAATGGTGATTATGATGATGGTGGTGATGATGATAATGGTGATTATTATAATGGCAATTATGATGATAATGGTGATTGTGATGAAGGCGATTATTATGATAATGGGGATTATGATAATGGCAGTGACGATGAGGGTGGTTAGGATGATGATTATTATGATGATAACAGTGATTATGATTATGGTGGTGATGATGGTAATGATGGTAATGTTGCTTATGCTGACGGACATCATGATGATGATTGTGCTTATGATGACAGAGATTATGATGATGATGTTGATTAAGATAATGGGCATTATGGAGATAACAGTGATTATGATGATGGTGGTGATAAATGTACTTGTGATTATGATGATGGAGATTATGATGATAATGGAGATCATAAAGGTGGGATTATGATGATAATGATTATGATTTTGTTGGTAAAGTGGATAATTGTGATTATGATGAAGATGATGATGATACTGGTGATTATGATTAAAGGGATTATGATGATAATGGTGCTTATGATGATGGTGATTATGATGATAATCATCATTATGATGATGAAATTTATGTTGATAATGAAGATAATGATGATGGTGATGATGCTGATAATGTTGAATAAGGTGTTCGTGGTAATCATAATAATGGTGATTATGACGATGGCTGTGGGAATGATAATGGAGTTTATGATGATTTTGGTGATTATAATGATGGTAGTAACTAAGATTATGTTGATTATGATGCTGGAGATTATAATGATATTGAGGATTATGATGGTGTTGGTGATGTTGATAATGGTAGTTATGATGATGGTAGTAATGATGATAATGGTGATTATGATGATAGTGGGATGATGGTAATGGGGATTATGATGATGTTTCTTATGACAATATTGGTGATTATGGTGATGGTCGTGATGAACATAATGGTGATTATGATGATTAAGATTATGATGGTAATCGTGTTTATGATGATGAATGTGGTTGCTGTCGGTAATTATGATTCTGGTAATGATGACAATATTGGTGATTATGATGATGACGTTGATGATGATAATGGTGATTATGATGGTGAGGTTGACTGTGTTGACGGTGTTTATGATGAATGAGATGATCTTTTTGATCTTGATAATTGTGATAATGGTGATTATGCTAATGGTTGTGGCTGTGGTGAATGTGATTATAATGATGGTTATAATGATAATGTTGATTATGATGATAGTGATGATAGTGATGGTTGTGATTGTGGAGATCGCGATATAGTGATGGTGATGGTGATGATGGTGATAGTGATGGTGATGGTGACGATGGGGATGGTGATAATGCTGATGCTGGTGTGGCTGGTATGGTGAAGGTGGTGATGGTAGTGATGGTGATGATGATGATGGTAGTGGTGGCGCTGGTCGCCGTCATGGCGATTACAGGTTTGGTGTTTTCTTTGTAAAGTTCTTCCCCAGTTTTGGCATTAATTCTGAGAATCCTGCTGTTCCCAGCCTGGTGTGGCAATGCCACTGTGGACATTTAAACCATCACGTGGCCTTTTCAGAAGGCAGAGTCTACACCTCAAGCTTTGCTAACAACAGCAACAAAAAATGTTTCCTCTTAAATATCGAATCTTGATTTTGGAGCTCCCAGAGCCAAAACCCACCTGCTCCCACTAGAGTGACGTCATGCACAAAGGGTCCTACTGTCTCCCATGTACTGGACTTTCAAGTTCATAGAGAAATAACGCAAAACTGGCCATTTTCACTAAGTCCCCTGGAACCCTAGCACTTCCTCCCCAGGGCCCTGTTGGCAGCTTCAAATAAAGAGCTCCCGTCATGCGACGGTTTCCTCACTGCATCCAAGCAGGAGGCACTTCTGATTCCGATGACATAGACCTGTGCCTCTGGAGAGGTCACCCTGGTGGGACCGCTTAAAGGACGTTCTTCCCCTTTTCCCCTGCAGATTTGAGCAGCCACTAAACAGGCTTTCTTTGACACACAACATGATAGGTGTGGCACAGTCCGACATCCCGATCCTAATATTCCTCCTTCACTTATTCACAAGGTTCTCTGCAAAGAATAACGTCCCAAGGACAAACTAGTCGTTACAAAGTAGTCACAAGGAGACAGAGTACAGTACACGGAATGCAGTCAGGAACATGGTAACAACCGTGTATGGCATTAGGTCAGTACTAGACTAGACTGGATGTCAACTGTAATAGAGAAAAATTAAGTCAATAATAATAAAAAACAAAGAATACCTTCCCTTCTTTGGCTCTGTGGTCCTTGTGAAGTAAAATCCAGACTGAAAAGGCAGAATAAATATGAGATATGGCTCTTCTTTTTATTTATTTTTAGACAACACAGTTGGTGTCCTAAAGATGACCAATCAATCTCGTTGAGGGGCAGGCAGGTGGGGAAGAAATAGTATTTTGAACCCTGTGATGCCTGTTCTGTGATGCATTTCATCATTTCCTCAGCTGCTGTGCACATGCAGAAACACACACACAAGGAAGGATTTGGTATTTACAGTCATTTCTTCCACAGGTGCCCACATGCAAATTTGCGAAAACCTATAAGTATAGGGCCCAAAAAGCCATACAAAGAATGCCCTTTCTGGTCCTCTCCAGAAACCTCTTCGGGGCCGATCATGACCGTGACCATGGTAGGGCCGAGGCAGAACGATTAAATTGGGGAAACGAACCTGAATGCTTTGGTCTTTCTGTTGTTGTTATTCTTCCCGACGCTTACGCATGGATTGATCCGATGGCTACTCTATGTCCGATGCATCTAGCTTTGCGATCCTGTAGCCACCCTCAAAACATTCTTTCTCTCTGCATCCCCTCTCTCTTTCCTTTAAATCCTCCCTCTCGAAGTTCCCTGAGACCTGGCCCACAGAGGAGGAGAGGGGCGCTCTCACACCCCGATGTCCACCGAGCTCTTCACCACTTAGCTGCAGTGGGTTCCTTCCCTTTCCTAAGCCATTCTCAACTCCCGGAATCCGGATCTTGAAAGAAGTCAGTTCTTGGATCCAAAGGGAAAAGTCTTCATCGCACTTTTCCAAAATGTCTCGCATTATTTGATCTTAAAAAGGGAGAAGGAAATCTTGTCCTTGGGGAGACAGGATGGATGGATCATGCGGGCCTTATGCTAAGTGACACGTAGCAGGACAGAGAAATAAGGCATCATTGAATGAGGAATCTTTTTTAAAAAGTCAAACTCATGGAAACAGTAGGAGAAAAAGGGCTGCTGAGGGCTGGAGGTGGGGAATGGGAGAAGGCTGGTTCTCCTATTTCAGCGACGGCTGTCGTGGGTCACTCTGCACTGTCTCATTAAAGTTTGCCAAGAAAGTAAACGTAACTGTTCTCAGCAACGAGAACAGAAGGAAGGAAGAAAGGAAGGAAAAAAAGGAAGGAAGGAAGGAAGGAAGGAAGGAAGGAAGGAAGGAAGGAAGGAAGGAGGGAGGGAGGGAAGGAGGATGTACATCATCGCCTTGTACGCTACTGTTGTCCCGAATTCCTACAAATTTTTAATTCTTTTACGGGATTGAAGTAACCTTCCCCCTTTCGAGGGCAGGAATGTCGTGCCGTGTTTTAAATCACGCCTCGTGGGCTGTGGGCTCGGCCTGAATATTTGCGCTCATCGTAAGATCCTGGAGAGTGTGTTAGATGAAGACAGGGCCATAGGAGATCATTCTAGAACGTCCTATTTCACACGAGGCCAACAAGCATCCACACTGCCTCGACGGCTCCACACAATGTTTCTTTTGAATCGTTCTCACCCTTTTCGAACCTCCTACTGGCATCTCCACTCCCGAGAAGTGACTGATTTCTGGGCCGACACCCTGCCTGGTGCATTTTAGGGCACACGTCATCCCCAGACGAGTCACGCTCAGGGAATGGCCGAAGAATTACCATCGGACTGCTGGCCCGAGTCGGGGCGCGGATCAATGGAGACTCGTGGGCTCTCTGCACTGCTCACGAGAGAGAGAGAGACGCAAGCCGATGCACCCTTTCGAGGGGCGATGGGGAGACAGATACGCGACAGTTCACCTCCATTAACACCTTTCCTTCCAGCAATTCCCCCTTTCTGGAGTGATTCAAAGAAAATAATCACATTCGTGTATCAGGATACAGATAAATACCCTATGTCATAAGAATAATCATAAATAAATGCATATCCTGTGGCATCCTCACGGACAGATGCACATCGACTCCCATCATCGATATTGAAAAACAGCGACACATGAGAAATGACCCGTTCAGTCCCCAAAACAGGAAAATAAAGCACGAAAGACACAAATAACCAAATAACTCAACCATCAAAAACACTTTTTAAAGCAGAACAGCTGAGGAACAAAACGCATTACTAAGTCAAAACGAAATGGTTTAAAAGGATTATTTAAAAAAGAAAAACTAATTAGGACACCGTGAAACGCGAACTGGGGTCTGGGTTTGAGCATTACGGACGATGCTCACTCTTTGGTTAAGGACTCTTTGAACTTTCAGGGGGGTCTGAGATGAACAACATGATTCCAAACCCAACCAGCCTTATCCTGTAAGACATCTCGTCTACTCAGTGGTGAAATGTCTTTCCTGTTTTTATTACGTAGTTACTTCGCTTTTGCTTTTCTAAAACTTGAATTTTCCCTCTACAAACTGGTAGTTGTAACTCAATTTATTTGGCTCTGGAGTTACATGATTTCCCCCCTCAGTCTGTAGGGCATTTTCGGACTTTTCGAAATTGAAGATCTCTCCGGTACAGGAATCCTGGAAAGCATCCCGACTCCCTTCCGACACGTTCGTTAAGACGCCAGAGAACCCGCACGTTCCTGCCCTGAATCCGCGCAGTCAGTCGCCTTCACTGCTCAAGATAAGATGGAGGGTGCCCTTTAATTTCTCCGAAATGTTGTGTCATGTAGCGCTTCCATCCGAATAAGGGGACGGACTGAGAGTGAGGATGTTTTCCCGCAGCTAAACGGGACAGAATATGAGAATTTTAACTTCGATTCCTAAGACTCCTGAGACAGTCATGACGTGGAACTTAGTGGCCACGGTGTGCGTCCCGGTGACCCACGGGAATGCAGAACGAGGCGACCTGTCCCGCAGCCAGAGGATGCAGCGGTGTGTTGGGCTGCGGGGCGGACTGAGGACCCATGGGAGTTTATACGAATCTCTCCAAGCGTTTAAAGGAAAAGGGAATGTGTGTACACACACATGTGGGGTGCGCACATGCATCATGTGTGGCGTGTACATGTGTGTGCACGGGTATAGGACAGGTGTGCACATGTAGGTGTGTGTGCGTGCGTGTGATGGGTGTGTGCACACGTGTGTGCTCTGCATCCCTATATGTACGTGAAAGGCGTGTGTGCCTGCACGTGTGGCATTGGACAGTCGTGTGGCGTTTCTGTATGCCCATGTGTATCTCCCCTTCCAAGAAGTCGGACGTGTGTGCTCAGCAAACATCACCCATCCCCAACCTCGTGAGAAAGACCTCCACGACCTTGCCATGAATCAGCCCTGCCTGGACCTCACTATGTTCAGTGTTTTCGTTTTTCCTTTTTCCTGCGGTTTTCTTGTGTCTCACGTGCATGGCCACTGTGTTCCCGGACGCCGCTGTGACCCTTTTCATCGGCTGCCCTGTCTTCCTCCGACGCCCTAGAGGGAGTGAGGCCTAGCCAGGAGTGCATCCAGGCCCAGACTTGTCCAGACACTCGCCAACTTGTTTCTGTCCGGAGCTGAAGGAACTCTGCGAGGTGCACACGAGCCGCACAGACGTGCACACGTGTAAGCATCTACATGTAACACCTGCATCTCTCTCCCTCCTAGGGCAAGAGACACAGTCCCCATGAGCTCCTTCGCCACATGCGCAGCTGGGGCTGTGCTCGTCCCCTGGGGTCTCTCGGACGCCAGCTGCTCCACCCACTCCCACCTTGAATCGGAACCCCTCGTCGCCTCAAGTTTAATGTCGCTCCATCTGGCGCCAAGGCCCCCGCGTCGGCCGTCCCTACTCTCTGAGTTCTGATCCCATCCACGAAAGGGCCTTTGGAAAAATTCTTCCCTCCCCAAAAGCATCTCATTGTCATCGCTTGACACTCATCCTATCTGCCCACACCCCAGTCATTCATCCACTGTGAGCCTTCCTCTCTGAGCGAACAGCATGCTCCTTGCTCCCCTGAACGCTATTTTTCCCACACCGGCTCTATTCCAGCGGTCGGTGCTCATAAGACATGAACGTCCTTGCCTCATTGCTGCCTTGGTCCTACAAGCAGCATTTCTTTACAGAGGACAAAACCAAGTGAGGCCAGATGGCCACGGAGACCGGTCTCCTGCCCCAAAACACCTCCCGTCGTGGTACAGCGGCCTTCGAGTAAAGTGACGGCATGCACGTTTCAGAACACTGACATCAATTTGGAAAGCAAAAGGAAGGCATTATGATGATAATTGTGATTATGATGATGGTGATGATGATAATGGTAATTATGAAGATGGTGGTGATAGTAGTAACAATGATTATAAAGATGGGGATTATGATGATTATGGTGAGTTTTATTATTGTGGTGCTGATGACAGTGGTGACAAAGAAAATGGTGATTATGATGAAAGGGATCATAATGATAATAGTGATTGTCATTTTGGTGGTGATGATGATAATGGTGATTATGATTATGATGGTGAGGATAATGGTGATTGTGATGAAGGCGATCATTATGATAATGGTGATGATGACGATGGGGATTATGGTGATAATGGTGACTGTGATGATAGAGATTATGATATTAATGAGGATTATGAAGATGGGGATTATGATGATAATGGTCATTATGATGAAAGAGATTATGATGAACATGGTGATTATGATTTTGGTGGTGATGAGGATAATTCTGATTATGATGATGGTGATAATGGTAATGGTGATTATGATGATGGTGATTATAGTCATAATGATGATTATGATTATGGTGGTGATTATGATAACGGTGATTATGATGAATGATATAATGATGGTAATGAAGATTATGAAGATGTAGATTATAATCATAATGGTGATTATAATTTTGGTGGTGATGTGGATAATTGTGATGATGATGATGATGATGATGATGATGATGATAAATCTGATTATGATATCGTGATGATAATGATAATGGTGATTATGATGATGGAAATTATGTTATAAATTGTTGGTATGATGATTGGGTTTATGATGATAATAAGGATTATGATGATGGGGATTATGATGATAATGGTGATTATGATTTTGGTGGTGGGTGATGAGGATAATTGTGATTGTGATGATGGTGTTGATGATAATGGTAATTATGATATGGTGGTGATAATGGTAATGGTGATTATGAAGATGGGGACTATAACCATAATGGTGATTATGATCATGGTGGTCATAAAAATAATGGTGATTATGATGATTGAAATTATGAATTAATGATGATTATGATTTTGGTGGTGATGAGAATAATTGTGATTTGATGATGGTGATAATGATAATGCTGATAATGATATCATGGTGATAATGGTAAAAGTGATTATGATGATGGAGATTATGATATTAATGACGATAATGATGATGGGTAATATCATGATAATGGAGATTATTATTATGGTGTTGGTGATGTTAACGGTGATTATGATGAAGGATATTATGATGTTAATGGTGATTATGAAGATGGGCATTATGATTATGGTGGTGATAATGGTAATGGGGATTATGAAAATGGGGATTATGATGATAAAGGTGATTATGATGATAAAGGTAATTATGATGAAAGGGATTATGATGATAATGGTGATTATGATGATGGTGGTGATAATGGTAATGGTAATTATGATGATGGAAATTATGATATTAATTGTGTGTACGAGTTTGCTTGAGATGAGAATAATTGTGTATATGATGATGGTGATAATGATAATGGTGATTAAAATATGGTGGTGATAATGGTACTGGAGATTATGATGATAGGAATTATGTTCATAATGGTAATTATGATTATGGTGGAGATAATGGTAATGGAGATTATAAAGATGGAGATTATGATGATAATGGTGATTATAATGAAAGGAATTTTGATGAAAATGGTGATTCTGATTTTGGTGGTGATGATGATAATGGTGATTATGATGCTGGGGATTATGATATTAATGGTCATTATGATTTTGGTGGTGAAGAGGATAATTGTGGTTCGAATGATTGTGATCATGATAATGGTGATTATGATATGATGGTGATAATGGTAATGGTGATTAAGATCCTGGAAATTATTATATTTATGGCGATTATGATGATGGGGATTATGAAAATAATGGTGATTATGATGATGGAAAATATGATGATAATGGTGATTATGAATATAGAGATTATGATGATAATGGTGATTATGATGATGGTGATTATAATATTAATGGTGATTATGATTATAATGTTGATGAACATAATGTTGATTATGATGATGAAGATTATGAGGATAATGGTGGTTATGATGATACGGAATATGTTTATAATTATTATTATTATCATGGTGATGATTGTAATTGTGATTATGATGATGTTATGATGACAATTGTGATAATGATGATGAGGATTATGATGATTATAGTAATTAAAATTGTGGTTTTGATGATAACAGTAGTGATTATGAAGATGGGGAATATGGTGATAATGGTGATTATACTTATGGTGGTGATGATGACAATGGTGATTATGAAGTTAGCGATTATGATGATATTTGTGATTATGATTGTTATGGTGATGATGGTAATGGTGATTATGATGATGGAAATTATGATATTAATGGTGATTATTATTATAGTAGTGATAATGTTAATGGTGATTATGATGATAGAAAATATGATATTAATGGTTATTATGATGATAGGGATTATGATGATAATAATGATTATAATGATGGGGATTATGTTACTAATGGTGATTATGATTATGACTGTGATGCTCATAACTACCATTAGATGATAAGGATTATGATGATAGTAGTGATTATGATTTTGGTGGTGATGATGATAATGGTGATTATGATATCGTGGAAATAATGGTAATGATGATTATGATGACGGAGATTATGATGATAATGGTGATTATGAAGAATGGGATTATGATGATCATGATGGTTATGATTATGGTGGTGATAATAATGGTGATTATGGGGATCATGAATATACTGGTGATTATTATGTTGGTTTTGATGATGAAATCGTGATCATGATGAAGATTATGATGATACTGTTGATTATGATAATTGTGATGATGGTGATGGTGATGATTGTGGTGATCGCAATGTAGTGATGGTGATGGTGACGATTGTGATGGTGATGGTGTTGATGGTTATGGTGATGGTGATGGTGATGGTAATGGTGATGGTGATGGTGATGGTGATGATGGGGATGGTGATAATGCTGATGCTGGTGATGCTGGTATGGTGAAGGTGGTGATGGTAGTGATGGTGATGATGGTGATGATGATGGTGATGATGATAATGCTGATTATGATGTTGTGGTGATAATGGTAACGGTGATTATGATGATGGAAATTATGATGATAATGGTGATTATGACGAAAGGGATTATGTTGATAATGGTGATTATTTTGAAAGGGATTATGATGATAATGGTGATTATGATTTCGGTAGTGATGAGGATAATAGTGATTATGGTGATGGTGATAATGATAATGGTGATTATGATATGGTGGTAATGATGGTAATGGTGATTATGATGATGGAGATTATGATATTAATGATGCTTGTGATGAGATGGATTATGATGACAATGGTGAGCATTGTTATTATGGTGATGATTAGAATGCTGATTTTGAAGATGGGGATTATGGTGATAATGATGATTAAGATTATGGTGGTGATAATGATAATGGTGATTATGATGATGGGGATTATGAGGATAATCGTGATTATGATGATGGTGGTGATGATGATGATGTTGATGACGATAATGGTGATCATGATGATGGGAATTATGAGGATAATAGTGATGATGATATTTGTGGTGAAGATAATGGTGACTCTAATGATGGCGATTTTTATTTTAATGTTGATTATGATAATGGCAGTGACAATCACGGTGGTTAGGAATATGGGGATTATGATGATAATGGTGATTAGGATTATGGTGGTGATGATGGTGATGATGGTAATGTTGATAATGGTGGTGATGATTATAATAGTGATTATGATAACAAAAATTATGATAATAATGGTGATTATGATGATGTTTGTGATGTTAATAGTGAATATGATGGTGATGATTATGATGATAATGGTAATTATGATTATGGTCGTGATAATGACAATAGTGATTTTGAAGTTGGGGATTATGATGATAATGGTGATTATGATGATGAGAATTATGATGATAACGAAGATAATGATGATGGAGATGATGCTGATAATGATGATTAAAGTGTCCTGGTGATCATGATAATGGTGATTATGACTATGACTGTGGGAATGATAATGGTAATTATGACTATTATGATGATGTGCATTATAATGATAATGAAGATTATTATGATGGTGGTGATGATAATGGTGAATTGATATGGTGGTGATAATGGTAATGGTGATGATGATGGAAATTATGATATTAATGGTGATTATGATTATGGTGGTGATGAAATAATTGTGATTATGATGATGGTGATGATGATACTCGTGATTATTATATGGTAGTGATAATGTTAATGGTGATTATGATGATGGGGATTGTGTTCATAATGGTGATTATGATTATGGTGATGATAATGGTAATGGTGATTATGATGATGGGAAATATGATAGTAATGGTTATTATGATGATGGGAATTATGGTGATAATAAAGATTATAATGATGGGGATTATGTTAATAATGGTGATAGTGGTTATGATTTTGATGATGATAATTATGATTAGATGATAAGGATTATGATGATAGTGGTGATTTTGATTTTGGTGGTGATGATGATAATGGTGATTATGATGATGGATATAAATATATTAATGATGTTTATGATGATCGGGTTTATGATGATAATGGTGTTTACGATGTTGGTGGTGATGATGGTAATGGTGATCATCATGATGGGGATTATGATTATAATGTTGATTATAATGAGGGTGGTGAGGGTGACAGTGGTGATCAAGATGATGTGGAGATCATGGTAATGGTGATAATGATAATGGTGGTAATGACTATGGTGATTATGATGATGGGGTTTCTGATGATAAATGTGATTATGAATATGGTGGTGATAATGGTAATGGTGATTATGGACATAGGAATTATGATGATACTCATGATTATGATTGTGATGGTAATGATGGTAATTGTGATTATGATGACAACGATTATGATGATGATGGTGATTATGATGATGGGGATTATAGGGATAATTTTGATTATGATTATGGTGCTGATAATGTTAATGGTGATTATGATGATGGAGATTATGATGATAACGGTCATTATGATGATGGAAATTATGTTGATAAGGAAGATAATGATGATGGTGATGATGCTGATAATGGTGCTTATGATGATGGTGGTGATTAAGATTATATTGATTATGATGCTGGAGATTACGATGATAATGTGGATTCTGATGATGGCTATTTTGATAATAATGGGATTATGATGATCGTGGTGATGGTGATAATGGTGATTATGATGATGAAGATTATGATGATAATGTTGATTATTATGATGGTGGTGATGAAGACAATATTGATTATGATGATGTTGGTGTTGATGATAATGGTGATTATGATCATGGTTGTTGTGATGGTAATGGTGATTATGATGATGGGAATTATAATGATGCTGGTGATGAATTTAATGTTGATCAATATGATGAATTATGATGATAGTGGTGATTATGATGATGGTGGTTAGTAAGATAATCGTGATTATGATGATGGGTTTGATGATGATAATGGTGATTAAGTTGATGGTCGTGATGAAGAAAATGGTGATTATGATGTTGGATATTTTGGTGATAATGGTGATTATGATGATGGTCGTGATGAACATAATGGTGATTATGATGATTGGGATTATGATGATAATAGTGTTTATGATGATGAATGTGGCTGCTGTCAGTAGTTATGATTCTGGGGATGATGACAATATTGGTGATTATGATGATGACGTTGATGATGATAATGGTGATTTTGAAGATGGCGTTGATTGTGTTGACAGTGATTATGGTGAATAAGATGATGGTTATGATCCTGATAATTGTGATAATGGTGATTATGATAATGGTTGTTTCTGTGGTGAACGTGATTATGAAGATGGCTATGATGATAACGTTGTTTATGATGATGGGGATGATGGTAATGGTGGGGATGGTGGTGATGGAGATAATGGTAATGAAGATGTTTACGGTAATTATAATGATGGTTGTGATGGTTTTGATGTGATGATGGTGATAATGGTCATGATTCTGATGGATAATTTGATAATGATGATTTTGATTGTGATGATGATGAGCGTCATGATTGTGATAGGGGTGATGGTGAAAATTGTGATAATGAGGATAATGGTGATTGTGATGATTGTGGTGATGGTGACATCGGTGATCGTTTTGATGGTGATGGTTGTTATGGTGATTGTGATGATCGTGATGGTTGTGATTGTGGCGATCACAATGTAGTGATGGTGATGGTACTGTCCCGGCCCGCGGGACGATCAACCGAGGCCCTAGAAACCAAGAAAAGAAGGGGGACAAGTGACGCAAAGAATGGTGACAAGACAGGCTTTCTGATCAAGTGTCGTTTATTGGGGGCTCAAGCAGTTGCTTATATGGGATCGGTCGTGGGGGAAGGGGTTTTTTCTGCGAATGCAGGGTTGCTATGGTGACCTAGCTGTAAGTTGACTCTTCTTCTCATCTATACTTTCCTAAAAGCAGCTGCAAAGGCTCTTCTCCTTAGCTATACTTTCCTGACAGCAGCTATAAAGATTCTTGTCCTTATCTATACTTTCCGGACAGCAGCTATAAAGATTCTTGTCCTTATCTATACTTTCCTAAAAGCAGCTATAAAGATTCTTCCTCTTAGCTATACTTTCCTGACAGCAGCTATAAAGATTCTTGCCAGTTTGCCGGACAGCAACTTCAAACGTTAGAGGTGCAAAAGTTAGAAGCAGGGCCTGGGCTGAGCTCTGGGAAACAACTCGCATCCTTGCTTTCATGCCATTTGTTGTTCTTCTGTCCATAAGCTTTTTCTTACAAACTGCTCCCCACAGGTCCCCCTTTTTTCTTTAATAAAACCAGAAATCTCCGTTCTGGTGCAGATGACTGTGCCTGTCTTAGGAGAAACCCCCACCGCCATAGTCCTTACCCGTCATTGGTACATGAAAGTCTTGCAATCATGCCCTGGCTTAGGTTGGTACTAGGCCTGGGGGCTCTTGCTCGTCACTGACTACCAGCCTCTGCCGGGGGAGGGAGCAACAGCCCTTTATTCATCAGAGTAGCCCTGCTCGGCTAACTCCAGTTGGTGATAGTGCACCTGTATGGGCTTTGACAGTATGGCATCAATTTGTTGTTTCACAAAATTAGTCAGCTTCCGAAATGCCCAAGGCCCAAAAGATAGGAGGAGGAGTAGTCCAATAAGTGGACCAAGTAACGAGGGCAAGAGAGTAGTTAGCCAAGGAGAAGCAGAAAACCAGTTATGAAACCAATTTTGTTCTTGTTCTCTTAATTTGCATCTGTGCTCTAAACCTTCTCTGACCTTTGCCATAGTATCCCTGACAACTCCTGAATGATCCATATAAAAACAGCATTCTTCCTTTAGGGCTGCACAAAGGCCCCCCTGTTTTAACAACAACAAATCTAGGCCTCTCCTATTTTGAAGGACTACCTCAGCAAGTGAGGAAAGGGATTTTTCTAAGTGGGAGATGGCAGTTTCTAGGCGCTCTAGGTCTTCATCAATGGATAGTCGAAGATCTGAATAGTATCTATTAGAGAGAATGAGAAAGGTTACTCCCACCCCCGGAACCAGTGGCGCCTAGGCCCAGCAGTACTGCTAGTGTAATAGCAGTTACAGGTTCCCGTTTAACCCTGAGTGTCCCAGGATTAATCTCTGGGAAAGAAGAGTTTTGATGTTTCTAGTTACACAGATTTTTCCTGTTATCTAAAATCTTAATTTACTATCTCAACATTTTTAATAGCTATAAAAATGTGATTATAGTAAATACTAAGATTTAATATCAAGACTATGTATTTACCTAAAATATAGCTATCTAATTATTATAATAGTTTTACTGTCATGGCCTAAATTAGAGCCATGCCTTTTGCTTTTATATAAGCCTCTTGTTTCTGAATAGTCAGGTCTATTCCTGATATTCATGATATATAATATTTTATAATAACTGAAATTATAACTGATATTATTATATAAGAACATATGAATAGCAAAGATACTGACAAATTTCTAAGAACTTGATGCAATATCTGAAACACTTGTATTAATAATATATATTTATAAAATATAGCCTAAAAAAGGTTAAGTATTATTTATTACTTGATAATGTTTTTTATGTAATTTAATATATCAAATAGACTGAATTAACTTAATATTTATCTTTTATCAAGTGACAAAACTAAACCTTTGAGATTTTCCAGGGGCCCTCTTGAAAGTCCCAAAGTTATTTTGAGATAAAACAAAAATCCTAGTTAGATTTTGTTGGAAAATTTGTCACAATGTTATAAGGTTTGATCACCCGGTTAAATAGGATTACAAGTCATTAGGAAACAATACTTAGTTATCTATTTAACCAATGCAATAATAAAAGATTTCAAAGGTAAATATGACTATAAAAAACCTTAGTGTTCTTAATGTTAAGAAGACTGTTTTTAAGTATCAGCATTTAATAGATTAGCAAATTTATGAATATACCAATTTTATAATTTTGTAATCTTGAACAACTAGTAGAATTAGCATACACACGACCTGAAGAATAAACATAGGTAGAATAAAATTGTGTTTCTGATAACTTAAAGACACAACTACTTTTCCTTAACTTATAATATTAAACTATTCTTATTACCAAAGATTATCTCAGATCATGTAGATTTGATAAAACAAAACAGAACATTTGTATTAGTTTCTATTTTTCTGACAATTTTAGGAAGATGTAATTTATCTATAAGGTTCTTATTTTTTTCTAAACCAATTAAAGCAGAGCTCTTTTATTAATTTATTTTCCAATAAAAATAAATTCCAACCTAAACTGAAGAACCAGCCAGAAGGGAGACTTTACTTTTCAGGACTCCGCCCCACAGACACTCCGGAAACACTTAATCAATTCTATGTTTAGTCATTCTTCAGACCTAAATCTCTAACACAAATGCACATTCTCTGCATTGTTTTAAAAGAAACCTATGATTACCACAGATAATATCTCACAACTGGAAGGCTGTTTTCAGGTTGAGCGGCCCCTCTGATGGCCACTATGTTTCAAACGTGGGCTAATTTAGCTGGCAGAACCTTTGCAGTGATTGACGCTCTAGCTCCGTAGGCTTGGGATTGTCTCCTGAAATCCTTAAAATGGTTAAAAAAGTATTGAAAGGGGGGAGAACATAGGATGATTTGAGAAGGAAACCTGACTCATGTTAGTGAAAACAGGTAAGAAAAGAGAAAATTCCCATAAGAGCCAACTAAGCCAGGGCTAGGATCAGCCTTTCACCTAGCATCCAGTTGGGTGGGGCCATGGAGGCCAGACCTAAGGAAAGAATCAAAATAAGTATAGGAGGGTAGCAGTACATACGGTCAGCCCAGACAAACAGAAGACAGACAAGACAAACTACAGATAACACAAAACGCTAGCGCACCAGAAACCGGAACCAGAACAGGTACAGGGTCAGAGTCTGACGTCTCAGACCGACCGAACTATTGCTGCGTCCAGCCTTCCACTAGTTATCCAAGGGCCCAATCAGGCAGGAACAGAACTAATGCATCTAGATAGATGCTACTGTGGTATTAATCACCGGTGAAGCTGCTCTAAGTGGCTCGAGCCCAATTACAGTTAAAGTAAAACTTCTTTTCCTCCTGCCCTCCTGAGAAAGGCTGCTTGGTGTCCGGGGCTGAGAAACATCTCTCAGTGGCCGCCCCCTGGACAAAGCAAGTCCTTACTCAAGGTGGCTGGGGGTTTCAGGTTTCAGGAGATCCGGAACAGAAGTTAAAAAGAGAACAGAAGTTAATCTTTTACAAGCTAGCAGAAACTGGTCATTACAAAGATAAATGTAGCCAGGGAATTTGCTAGTTTTAAACATGGCCTTGTAGATGTTCTTGTTATCTGTGCCCTGGAATGTTGCGCTCTTAGTATATGAGAGAGCTCATTGTCACAAGTTTCACAGCAGACACTAAGCAGTTAAAAGTTCTAGGAACTAGGCATTCTTGTCCTAATTAAAAATTGCTAAGGTAAAGACTTCTTTTGTCTGGTTTTGGGACTTTTAATTAACTTTCACCCTTTCCACATTTTAGTAGGCTGTCACATTCCCCACTGGTTTTTAGGCACATATCAAATCTTGGATGTCCTATAAATTGGGGCAACTGAGGTACCCCTGTTACTTGAGTAGATAATACTATTAATTTAACAGCCTGGACTCTCTGTTTAATATACTTTATAAGGCAATTTACTATACATGGCCTAAATAGCAGTCCTAGAAAAGCCCATATTAAAGGTCTTTGTTTTACTAAGGCTAGACTATCTCAAATTATGCCAGAGTAGTTGGTATAAAAACAGCAGTTTTTACTTAAAGTTATACAATCAAAGTAAGATCTATGCTTTATGGACACATTAGTCTTATATGCATGAATTAATACTCAAGATTCTTAGTTCATTTTACAGATTTTGAAACTAAGCTGTTTAAAAGGTAAAATTTGAGACTATGGTTGATGCAGTAAATGAATACTGAAACAAACAAAAACTTTATCTAAATATTTACATTTGAAATAATGTTCTCAACTATTCAATATACTGTTTTTCTAAGTATAATAAGTACAATTACCTATTTATAATTGGCTTTTAAAAATATAGTACACTAGTAAACAACATTTTACAGCAATTATCTTATGTGAAATTACAAGTGAAAAACAAATTTCTCAATAACAGTGAGTTACTAAATTTCTTTATCCAATAGTTGTTATAAAATTTTTAAAAAGCCTAAACACACAAACCTGATTTTTTTGATAGTAGGCGGGTGCATTGTGCTCTTAAAAGAGCTAAGGAAAGGAGGCTTACCTAGTTTTTACTAATTTCTAATTCGAATTTAGTCAATGTTTCCTTTAAAGTCCTGTTTATCCTCTTTTCCTGACTTAAATTCTGTGGTCTATAAACACAATGCAATTTCTACTCTATTCCTGGGAATTTTGCTATAATACTTGGCGTTTTATGAAAACCTAATTTATAAAAACCTCAGCTTTTCCTGAGCTTGCTGCATCTGTAGCTGTTGCATCTGTGCAGCTAATGAAGTGAAAGCGTTTTGCAAGCGCTGTAGCTCTGCCCACAAGCAGATCGCGCCCAAGGGGGGCTTCAGTTTATGCCAAGGCCACAAAGGGAGGAGGGTGGTAGTTCTCCTCCCGGCACCTGGCAGCCTCCTCCTCTAGCTGTAGAATTCTCGTCTCCCACGAGGAAGATGCGGGTTCAATGTTTCCAGCCACGAGTTGTTCCTGCACTAACTGATTTGCAGCTGTTAGTTTTTTCTGAAGTTAATGGCCACTGATCCACCCAAACAGGTCTATTGTCCTTCTAGGATATAGGGTCTGCATGGGGATAGAAACAGAATCTTCATTCTTGGGGCAACAAGGCCCTTCACCTACGTCTTTTTGTGACCCAGCGTCTAAAGAGGCTATACTACGCTTGAATTCTCTTTCCAAATAAGAAGCTCCCTCCCTAAGGACCTCATCAATATCTTCAGTATGACGGTGTACACATAAAAGGTCATTAATACAATTCCAATAAGCAAAAGCAGTCACCGGGGCCCTCTCAGGGCCAAATGTCCTATAGTAATCATTAAGCGCGTCACCAACACGCCCCCATCGTTTTTCATCAATTGTCCCCTCTTGGGGTAGCCAAGGGCAAACATCCTTTAGAAAATTAAAAAACTTGACCAGATCTTTTTTTTTTTTTTTAACTTTGACTCTTCGAGCCTGGAGCGAGTCTTTAAGACCCTCAATAAATCTTTCTTGGACACTGATTTTTTGTCCCATTATGTAAAGGGGAATCAGGGAATACAACCCTTACTCTTTGCGCACGAAGGGAGTCCTAGCAATCGCCTCTGTGTGCTAGAGACACTAAAACCTACTCAATTGTCTTGTCCCTTACACATCCCTAATCCAAGGGGGACGTCCGCGTACCTCCTCGGTGCTTTCCACAAACCGGGTCCTCTTGTGGCGACCGACTGAATCTGGGCTGCGCAGCCACTTTGGGGCGGACGACTTATCATCTCCCTTTCTCGGATCTTCGGGCCCCACGTTGGGCGCCAGTTGTCCCGGCCCACGGGACGATCAACCGAGGCCCTAGAAACCAAGAAAAGAAGGGGGACAAGAGACGCAAAGAATGGAGACAAGACAGGCTTTCTGATCAAGTCTCGTTTATTGGGGGCTCAAGTAGTTGCTTATATGGGATCGGATATGGGGGAAGGGGTTTTTTTCTGCGAATGCAGGGTTGCTATGGTGACCTAGCTGTAAAATGCAGGGTTGCCATGGTGACCTAGCTGTAAGTTGACTCTTCTTCTTATCTATACCTTCCTAAAAGCAGCTGCAAATACTTTCCTTGATGAAAAGTCATTTTTCTTGTTTTTATTTCGGGGCACGAGCTATATCAGGGGATGGGTGGGTGTTGTGTAAATATCGCAATGGAGTGAGTTCCTTGGTGGGTACGAAGGTCGTTACGTCTTTTGGTAGCTGGGAAGGCAGATTGATCCTGACCCCAAATCGTTCATTCCAGTGGGAACTGCAAGGAGAGAGAGAGAGGGAGAGAGAGAGAGAGAGAAGAAAAAGGAGGAGGAGGAGAGGGAGAAGGAGGAGGAGAGAGAGAGAAGAAGGAGAAGGAGAAGAGGAAGAAGAGGAAGAAGAAGAAGAAGAAGAAGAAGAAGAAGAAGAAGAAGAAGAAGAAGAAGAAGAAGAAGAAGAAGAAGAAGAAGAAGAAGAAGAAGCAGCAGCAGCAGAAGAAGCAGCAGAAGAAGCAGAAGAAGCAGAAGCAGAAGAAACAGAAGAATAAGCAGAAGAAGCAGAAGCAGAAGAAGCAGAAGCAGAAGCAGAAGCAGAAGAAGCAGAAGGAGAAGGAGGAGAAGGAGAAGGAGAAGGAGAAGGAGAAGAAGGAGAAGGAGAAGGAGAAGGAGAAGGAGAAGGAGCAGGAGCAGGAGGAGGAGGAGGAGCAGGAGAAGAAGAAGAAGAAGAAGAAGAAGAAGAAGAAGAAGAAGAAGAAGAAGAAGAAGAAGAAGAAGAAGAGGAGGAGGAGGAGGAGGAGGAGGAGGAGGAGGAGGAGGAGGAGGAGGAGGAGGAGGAGGAGGAGGAGGAGGAGGAGGAGGAAGAAGAAGAAGAAGAAGAAGAAGAAGAAGAAGAAGAAGACCAAGAAGAAGCAGAAGAAGCAGAAGAAGAAGCAGAAGCAGAAGAAAAAGAAGAAGAAGAGAAAACAGAAGAAGAAGCAGAAAAAGAAAAAGAAGAGGAAGCAGAAGAAGCAGAAGAAAAAGAAAGAAGAAGAAGAAGAAGAAGAAGAAGAAGAAGAAGAAGAAGAAGCAGCAGCAGCAGCAGCAGCAGCAGCAGCAGCAGCAGCAGCAGAAGAAGAAGAAGAAGAAGAAGAAGAAGAAGAAGAAGAAGAAGAAGAAGAAGAAGAAGAAGCAGCAGCAGCAGCAGCAGCAGCAGCAGCAGCAGCAGAAGAAGAAGAAGAAGAAGAAGAAGAAGAAGAAGAAGAAGAAGAAGAAGAAGAAGAAGAAGCAGCAGCAGCAGCAGCAGCAGCAGCAGCAGCAGCAGCAGCAGCAGAAGAAGAAGAAGAAGAAGAAGAAGAAGAAGAAGAAGAAGAAGAAGAAGAAGAAGAAGAAGCAGCAGCAGCAGCAGCAGCAGCAGCAGCAGCAGCAGCAGCAGCAGCAGCAGCAGCAGCAGAAGCAGAAGCAGAAGCAGAAGCAGAAGAAGAAGACGACGACGACGACGACTTCGATTTGAAATCATTACTGGGATCTGACGCGCTAGCTAGACACATTGAACCGCGATGATAGAAAATGTTTTCAATGCGCCCCGGTGAGAAAAGGGGGGAGAGTTTTTTTTTAAGATCAGAAATCCCTTTTTCCTGTTCTATCAAAGGCCTCCGAAGACGCGGACAGCCATCTTTCCCCAAAAGAACGGCCACGATGAGATTACGTTGAGAAAAAGGTGCAAGTGATGGTGACAAGCGCACAAGCAAGAAGCCACGCGGGGGATTTCTCAGAACCCGGATGCATCAACCCTACTTTCCTGTGTTTTTTCTAGATAAATGCCCTCGCTCGCTGGGGCACATCTGCGCGGCTAAATCGTGCCATGGTCAATCCACAACAAAAATATGTCGTCAGCTACGAGGGGAGGAGCAAAAACCCAGAACGGCGTCATTAACGTGCAGTGCAAAGGGACCGAAGAACGACATCCTGAAAGCAGAGGGAAACGTGCTTTCGGGGGCCCCGTGCTTTCGTCGTGGGCTCGCTGTCCGCAGCTTTGAGTCCGACAGCAGCCTCAGGTAAAAAAAAAAAAAAAAACTGTTAAATTGATAAACCTTCAAATACTGAAGATAAGAGTACGCACTTCCGAGAAGTGTCTTTATTTATTTGTACGTCTTATCCTTGCCTCCCTCGGAGACGCCGCACCATTTGCTAAGATGCGAATAGCTGAAGGTGATGCCCGCCTCTCTTGCCGGGGAAAATGAGGATAATAAGGGTTTTTTTTAGCGCGTCCTCGCTATGGCATGGAGGACTCTGCTCATTTATAGGTTACGGCCGACGACTTGGTGTCAGTCATTATCTGTGACGTGAGAATTTGGCAAAGAAATGCTTTTTCCACTTACGTATTTTTATCCAGGAGGGAATCTGAGAGAGGATGGAGGGCTAAGACGATTCGTTGTCCCGCGCACACCGACCCTGCACACGCGCGTGCACACACCAGCACACACGCCCTAATTAATGGGATTAACAGCCGAGTCTCCCCTGGAGAAAGGAACGCGAAGCTACAAGGTGGAAAAGGACGTTCTTTTCTCTCCTGGGAGGGTCGGTGTTTCAGGCCATGGAAATGCAGTCATTTCTCCAAATGTCTGTGGGGATGAAGGGGAGGACGACGAGGCTCATGCCATCAATCAAGGGCGTGAGAGAGCCCACTGTGACTTTTCTAAGAAGCGAGTCTCTCCCACGGATCCCACCGGGGCGACCGTCGATCCTCACGGAGACAGGAAGGAGGTGTGAGGTTATCAGGGCCTGGGGAGCCGGGAAATAGGGGATTGGAGAGCTGGTGCGTCACGGGTACAGGATTCCCGTGTGGGGTGACCTGAATTTTTTGGAAATAATGCCGTGAACGTAATTAAGGCCTTTGAAGTGTTCAAAGGCCTTAATTACACTGCAAAATGGTTAAAACGGCACATTTTATGTGTATTTTATCAGAATAAGAAAAAAAGGATACTACTACTCAGACTGCCCAGAGTGGAAGTGGCCTCCTTCCCACAAGGCAGAAAAGCTGCTTCCACTTCCAGATGCTTCCTTTCATTTGACCCGCTGGTGTGCAAATGTTTGACTCCCGAAAGGGTCAACGGAAAATTCACGGTCGAGAGCATGTCTAGTCCCGACCAGAGGGTAGAGTAAGTGACCTTTCTTCCGGGGCCTCTAGTCTTGGGCTTCCTGCCACGTGCCACGGGGGCCTCGGCCCCGCACATTGTTCCCTGAGACATCTCTGTCCCCGCGGACTCCTGTGCAATGAAGGCTCCATCTCTCCGGTCCTTGGCATGAAGCCTCGGGGGCTAGGATCTGGCATCCTCCCCCTTTCCCTGGACCATCCAGGGCAAGGATTCTTCTAGAAAAAGAACTCATGGAGAGAATGGAACGAATCGCCGCAACGTTGCAGGATGGAGAGTCTGAGAACTGGGGCGTATGTATTTCAGCCACTTGGCGCAAGATTCCTCACTATTTCTATCTTCTATCCCCACGAGGGAGCGTTCCCAGCTCTGCAACCCCGTGCAAATGCAACCCGACGGCACGTAACTCTCACGTCTGGCTGCCTGCATGGGGAGACTCAGCCAGGTTGCGGCGTTTCTTCACAACCTGTCTCTGCTTCCTCACAGCTGAACGGCATTCCACGGCACAAATACGCCAATAAGGCGTACATCAGTTCTCGTCTCAATGGCAATTTGAGTGTTTTCTGTTCCAAACAGAAGGCTTTTTTGTGGACGTGCACAATGCATCGCTTTGGGCGACGTGCCCACGGGTGTAATTTCCCACGGAACCGGCTCAAGAATCCCTTCTTTCCCTCCTTAAAAATGCCTCGGATTCTCGCAATTCACGCACAGTTTTCAGTGTCAATGTGAAGTGAAGAATAAAAAATAAAAAATAAATAGAAAAAAATCCTCCCCCTGGAACGCATACGGATTATGTTCCAGGCGGAGGGAAGGGTCAACAAGAAGGAGAAAATTCATCATAATACAATTTCAGAAGTGGCTACGTGTCAGGAAAGTGAGGCAGACGTCGCCCTGGCAGCTAGGAGAAAGGGTGGCTAATAGGGCTGTGGCCTGCATCCCGGCTCCACTCGTGGCTGGGTCGAGGCCTCGTGCGCCCTGCAGGGGAGCGGCACAGACGCCGTGCGGCACAGACCGCCCCACGTGGACGAGGGTTAGAAGGCCAAGAGGAAGACGGGATCCTACTCTTAGAAGAAAGTGGGCAGGCAGAAAAATGGGTGTTTAAAATGGGTGGAAATAAGACCAAAAAGTGTTTTTTTTTTTTTCTTTTTAAGGGATATAAGGTCAAGTATTTACAAAACAAAAACAAACAAATGAAAAAGAAACAGGTGAACGTTGAGAATGAGCTGGATGGAGCCCAGTGGCAGTCCATCCGATAGGAATCCGAGAGGACAGAGGGTGGAGGGCACCCACCCTGTACGTCCCCTCGCCCCGAGATGCGTGCTGCAGTGTTAGGGTGGAACTCCGCCTCTGTGCACCTGGGCCCTGGCCCCCACCCCAGGACATCACCAAGCACGCGGCAGGGGCACCGCAAACACTCGTCGAGTAATAATAAATAAACGAGAAAACGTGCCGGTGCAATTTCATCGAGGTCGGGTGTCGGGAACGCAGAGGCCTTGCCACCGTGCACCGCGTGCTGAGACGGGTCGATGGAAGATGTATCTCCTCTTCTCGTCTTGCTCCGTCTCCTCACGCTAGAGCCAGAAACGTCCATTTCTGAACTAAATGCGCGCTTTATCCTTCCTCGTCCTTACGGTCAAGGGGACTCTGCGATTCCCCCGTCGGGCATGACCAGCTGGGGCCTGGTTTGCAGATTAATGGGGATTTAATTAGGGTAATGACTCCCGGCCACAGAGGAGATCGAATCGTAACGAGAAACACGAGCTAAAGATGGGGATGACGCGTGTACGACATCTGGAGAGCGTGACGGGGACAGTTTCGGCGCGTGGAACGCTTCGACTTTAGCGGATGTAGGTAGATTTTTGAATCATGATCCAGGACCCCATTTGGAGCAATTTGCCGATGACGTGGTCTGGACACCCTGGGCATTTGCTGAATAAACCAAGAAGCGACGTTTTATGGCTTTTTGGGCAAAAGGAGCCTAGAAATCGGTACAGTTAATCCCACGGACGACGACGATGGCCGACTCCACGCGAGCCACCCCCTGCGGGCAGCAATTCAATTAATTGGGTTCATTATGTGTTATGGCATGACAGATGGCGTGGCGCCCTGCGTGGGAACACAATCGGAGCCATCCGTGTGGATCACTTTCTCCTCTCGCCCCCAAATGTCCCTGCAACGGGACGCTTTCCTTCTATTCCGTTTTCATCAAGGAGCTTCTTCCCGCGAGAGCCTGGTCCCTGAGCAGCTGTCTCTGCAGCATCCCCGCCTCTCTCTCCTGGGTGTCTCGCCTCCTCATTCCTGGTGGCCTGTCGTCACCCTACTGTGTCCCCGACCTGAAAATTAACAACACGTTCCCTGGAACCTCTCCTTCTTCCAGTGAAAACCACCTTCTCTGTTCCCTTCATTAAAAATCCCCTATTTTCCACCTCGGGCCTGGCAATCTCGGTCCCACCTGGAAATCGTTCAATGCTAAGGTTTCCCAGCCGCTGTCACGGTGCTTGTGTCCCTCAGAGACCCGGCCTGTGTCCTCACTTCTGGTTTAAAGCAGAGTTGGGCCAACGACAGCCTAGGGGCCAGATGTGGCCCACGACGTGTTTTTATAAATAAAGTTTTATTGAACCACAGTCTGGGGACAGCGCTGGTAGACCTGTTTTCCCTCGGGGAGAGGGCAGGGTGGGCCCGGGGCAAGTCCACGGTGGAAGTTATTCGAAACGATCACGCTCGAAAGCATTGTCAGCATCTGCATCTGTGGAGCCCGTTCAAACAAAACAAAGAGGAGTGAAGGGCAGCAGGACCCTGGACGCAAACCCGAGGGCCCTGTAAGCAAAGGGCACACCAGCTGGGGAGGAAGCAAACGAGCATGCCAGGGAGGCAGGACAGAGAAGTCCTGGAAGGGACGTGCCTTTCCAGACCTGGGCAGACACGCACGCACACACGCACGCACGCATGGGGCTGAGAGCTGTTACTTCACAGCGACACGGACCACACCCTCGAATGCAACGAAACCGGTGCCGGCCCCTATCCGGCACCTTCCACCTGAGGCATGTGGCTCTTTCCAGAGACAAGCAGTGGTTTGGGGCAGGACCAAGATAGGGTAAGGAGTCAGAAATGAGAGCACACCCCGCCTCCCGACCGTTTCCCAGTCCTCAGAGAGTCAGGGGACGAGGATTTCACGGGGCCCAAAGCGCTGTAATACTGACAGCATGCAGCTTAGAAACTGAAACAAGGGGCTCCCCCCTCCCCCAGTTTAAGAAAATATAAGCACAGATTGCTGTATTTCTGTAAATAACGGGATTTTTGGCTGTTTTTCCAGAACACGATTCGAGGCGGGTCAACTTCCTTCTGCCCCGTTTCTGCGCATTCGAAGCTGACACCTTCGCGCTCCTCCCGTGGGCCTGTGGGTCTCCACCGTGGCCCCCATGTGAAAAGCGCTCATGCGACGCCCCGCGCCTCTCCCGGCAAACACTCATCTTGCTCGCCGAGTCACGCTTGTCCTGGAAAGGGCCAACGTGACGTTTCGAAAGGTGCGTTCATCCTGTCCCTCCTTCTGGCTTCATTCCTCGGCCGGTGGCCGGAACCCGTCGGTTCAGAAACGTTGCTTTCACGCGTTCCCCATCAGCCTCACGTAAAGGACATGGACAGTCACGATGGGCGAAAGTCCATATTCTTTATGATTTTGGCAACCTGAGTCTCTCGTCGCACGCGACAGCGGAAAAATTGCCACGGGGGAGGACTTGATGTTTAAGGGGAATGAGACGGCGTTCGCGGTGGTGGCTGATCGTCAGCCTCCGCAGCGGTGGAGGAAATAATTTAATTAGGCTCTTATTGTGGACGTTCTGATTCTGACACGTGAACTCGGGGCCCACGGCGGATCGGAAAGGAATTAACACTGACTCTTTCTGACTCTGCGCGATGAATGGGACGTTCCAGGGCAAAAGGAAATTAATTATAAAGGCGCTCGCTATTGAGGATTGCCAGAAATCCTTTTTTCTTTTTTTTTAATGATAAATGAAGTCATTATGAGATGTCGGCTATCCAAACAGCCACGCGCTGCCATGGCGGCTTATTCGTTCCGACGTTCGCCATCACGGGGAACAGAGTCGTCGCCTTTAATTAATTGCTCGATGAGAGAGGAAGAAATGCGTGGCCCACGCACGGTCCCCCCCTGTGATTTCCAGGCGGTAAATTTGGGGAGACACGGGACGCATGGGCGTTAAATTCCCGATGACAGCCTCACACAGGTCCGTCCTGTGCCAAGACCGAAAGGAACACAAATGGTGAGCGTGGAATGAGGCGAAGGCTGCGCAAGCGGGGGCTGGCTTTTCGGGAATGAGGTGTTAAGGGGAATTCGTCTTCGGCATCCTGCTACCTGAGAGTGTTCCCTCCTCTCTCCTACCCGTTGGGGGTGTGTGCGGGAGGGTCCCCAAGGCCTTCTCATTCGCTTCCAGGATCCCAGGAGCTTCTGTGGTCCTAAAGGACACTGTCCCTGCTCCGATAGAGCTCCCGTTCTTTTATGGAATGAAGTCCATTATACAGCCACCAGCAGCTGGGGAGGGCCCGCCCCTCGAGCCAGAAGGAACTAGCATCTGTTTCAGTCTGACGCTAGTTTCGGCCTTCCGAGCTGCTTCTGGAGGGTGACGCCGTACATTTGTGCTGCTCGGAGCCCCTAAGTCTGCAGGAGTCGGGGACAGCAGCCGCTGGAGACTCCAACGAGTCCAGCACATTTGAAAAGGTGATAGGCAAATGGAGGGAGAAGCCTGTGATTTAGTCAGCGGCACCGTTGGGACGCAGAGAGGGCTCCAGGTCCTCCATGTGCCAACCCCGGGGTCCCGTGGGGTGACATCTGTTGTGACCAAGCACAGGGGTGGGGGTGGGTGTGAAACCAGCCCCCTCGCCCCCGCTTGGTGCTGCCTGCACCGCATTGTGGGCGGCCGCGCTGCTGTGCTTCTCTCGGAAGCCATTCGGGCCTGCCCGGGGAGACCGACAGGACTTTGTCATCGAGGCCTGTACCCTCCCGCGCTCCCGTGATTTTCTTCGTGTGGTGGGCAGGGGTTTCAGATGGAGTCCAAGATCCCCAGCCCCTAGAGTATACACCCTCTATGAATCCCTCCCCATCGGGGGAACGCGGGGCCAGTGAACTTGACCGATGCCGCTCCGGGGAGCGGGTCCCTCATCGGCTGGCTGCGAGTGCACCTGAGGACAGAGCGTTCACGCTGGCCTGAGCTGCTCAGTTGACCCTTCTACGTGACAATCAGCAGCAGCGACCTCAGACACTATCGTATCCGGAGAAGAAAGCGGACGCCGTGCTGAGATACAGCCCTTGGTGGCCCCGTGGCGAGGACCGGAGGGGAAGCTTCTAGAAGCTGAAAGTGGCTTTGGCAGAGGGCCACAGAGGGACGGGGGTCTCAAGGACAGTGCCAGGAAATGTGTCCCGCCAACGGCCTCCTGAGCTGAGCACAGGGCCGTCGGCATAACGTCGGAATGACGCCCAGCCGACGCCGGTTCCGACCTGGTGACGTCGGAGCGGAAGGCCCAGGGAAACTGTGCCTGGATTCCTGACGCACGCAGACTGTGACCTATCGCTCTGCGTCGCTGCGAGCCACCGAGCTTGTGCTCACCGACTCTGCAACAACAGAAACTAAACCCCTAAATGCACCCCCTGCCCAAAAGCTTCCTTCCGTTACCTTTCGCAAAACCATGGGACTCGACGTTTTCCGCCTTAAGGAGGCTGGAACCCAGGAGCGAAGCTTTTCTAAGTAAAAAGACGTCACAGTCTGAGCAGAAGGAGGGGTTGGAAGGGTCACTTTTCTGCAGACTCGATGTCCCGCCCAGTGTCCCCACGTAAGCAGGTGGCTCCCTGGACCAGCCCAGGTAGCAAGGAGACATGCCGGCGACGATGCAGACCGCTGCCGCCCACTACGGCGTCCTCATCCTGCCAGGTCCGTGGCCTCGGGGGCCTCTGTCGCTCACGGGACCTCGTTTTTGATGCCAGTCGCGTGGAATCGTTCATCCTTTGGAAACCGTAGGTCCTTCACCGCCCCCCCCCACCCTGCCCCTCGCGTGGAAAACGGTGATGTCACAGCCCCAAGTTACAGCCTGGATTTAACGGCTGCGTCTTGGGTCGGTGGCATCTACCGTCCTCACCCAACACTACGGTCGTCACGGTGCACGGGGACGTTGAGAAAGCTTGCATGCATGTAGCTGTTCAACCGCTAAGTGTTCAAGAACCATTTATGGGCTCGCTCTGCATCGTGTATGACGAAATCAAACTCATCTACGCCCTGAAAGTGCCCCTTCCAGCATTTCGGGTTATTTATCAGCCGTGACGGGCATGAGCAAGCCACCTACATGTCCGTGAGCGGCCAGGGGTGGAACAGGGTAGATGGCCCATATCCTGGATGGACTCCAGAGAAAAAACACCAATTTCCCGCATAGCAGAAGCGTTTTTTTGTTGTTGTTGTTTTTCCATCTCATTAACTAACTCCGCCGAGGATGACTTTTGGAGAGAGGGAGCCCAAGAATGAGAGGAATGCGAAGGCCTACAGTCTGCCCGGCTGAGAAGTGCAAACACGGAGAGCGGACGGAGTGTGCACTGGAGCTGGAAATCCTCTCCCCATACTTCCCACCCCGATCACAGCTCATCCTGGAAAAGCCCCGTCTGCGAAAGGCTCACGAGGTCAAGGCCTTCACGTGGAAATTTCTAGATCCACGCCCTCCACACACACACACACACACCCCAAATTAAGCTCCTACAAATGATGTAAAGACTCACTGGCTTCAGGTCCGGCCTGCCTTTGTCCATTTTCCGGCAAATTCCACGAGTCAAAGCTCGTCTGGAGGATGACAGCGCATCTGCTCCCCTTGAACCATGGGATCTTTCTTTTCGCCATTTCCAGAATGAATGCAGAGCTCATCCCCAGAAGGCAGAGCTGTAAAAAGGGGATGATTTGGGCACGGAAATGGCGAAAGACACAGACGGCGTCTGGCCTGCTGCTCCCCCCTGAATCGTAACCGAATCGCACATTTTCACTCACAATGTCCCCTTCTCTTTTTATTTATTTATTTTGTGGCGTCTCACTGCAAATTACACAGCGGATAGTGAGTCCCGGCAATCATTTTACAGGTTTGGCGAAACATTCTGAGAGCAACACGAGCCTGGAAAGCTGTATTTGCGGCAGGACGCAGAGACCCAGCCCTTGGGGCCAATGAAACAGCGTCGACGCGCGAAGCAGAGGAGAGCCTTACGGTTCCACACCACCGCGCCTTGGATGTGAAGCTGAGATGTCTTCAACGTGGTCATGCAGGGAAACACGATTCCCAGGAAATCAAAGTCCCCCTAGGCTCGAGCAGGAGAGAGCACGATGGTTTCAAGTCAGCCCAAGCCCAGACAAAGTCTATCCCGGCGAACGGAGAGGACCGGACGACCCGAGCGTAGAAACACGATCGTTGAGAACGATCGAGAGTGGGTGAAATTCCAGACGTTGGGCCCAAATCCCAGGTTCCTGAAAGGGGAGAAGGGGGATTTTCACAAAGCGACAGGCTTTTTAGTGTCACAGCAATTCCAGGTTGGACATCAGATAAATAATATTTTTAAAAAATACTGTGAATACTCGTCTTTACGCCAACATGTGGCATCAGCATAGCCGGGGACACACTGAAGGGAACAAAAGAGAAATGGTCCTTATGTCCACGGACGTGACAGCCTAGACCAGGGGTAAACACACGAGGGGCCGTGTCCGGCCTGACGCCTGTTTTTGTCGATAAAGTTTGATGGGAAAATGCCGTGCCAGTTTGTTTGCGGTCGTCTATCCCCACTTTGGCTAAGGCGGCAGAGTTGGGCACGTGGCCCACCCCAGAGGCTAGAAAGCTTGTTGTCTGGCCCTTCACAGAGAAGGTGCTGCTCCCCACGCGGACCATACAGCGACATGACAGGTCGTCTCGTTTGTCCGGGAAGCCGAAACGACAGAAGGACAATGAGCAGCTACACAGGACAGCTCACGGCAAGAAACACCAAAATCGGTGAATGGGCGACAATGAAGATGTGAGGTCAAGAAGCTCGTTTTTTTTTTTTTCCTCCAGGAAGCCACCAGAACAGAACGGGGCCTATTTCCGCCATTGCTGTCCTTTGGGAACGGCTGTTTTATGGACTTGGCAGGAAGGAACCAACCACGTGGTCTGAAGATGACACGAACATCACTTTGAATCCCGCTGGAACGGTTCTGCTGGCTGGCGCCTGCCGAGTGAAAGCTAAACCCAGTAAAAATGAGCCCTTCAGAGGAGATGAGAGGACGAAAGAAAGAAAGAAATGTGTAGAATGCAGCTTCACAGTTTGTGGGGCCCGCGAATTAGCAATATAGGAGAATGAAGGGACGCGCATCGTACGTTTTGCTCAGCGTGCACTGAGATGATAACGATTTTATGTCCGTTATTGTCCGTTCCTAACCCCCCACCATCCCATTAAACAGGAGATAAATGCATGTGTTTGCTCTCGTCTGCCCTGGTTTCTCTCTCTCACCCCAGGCTGAGACTCCGTTGCTTCGTGACGAATTAACGCTTTAATGCCCCTTGGAAATAGAAATTGCGGCCTAAGTACCAGACACTAAGCTGGATGCGGGGTGACGTTCTGTTACGTTCCCGGGTTGTTTATGAAATCTTGGTTGGTGGTAAATGTTTGATGCTTTTTCTGAGATCTCCTTGCCAGTTCCAAGGAGTTTTAGGGGAATCACCGAATTCTGGGTGTTGCGATTGCGGAAAAGAGACCCCATTCACTCCCCATAGCATCACAGTCCCAAGGTTTTTCTTATTTTAATGTACGAAACCAAAGAAAAAATAAACTCGAGGGTTCCAGATGCTCGTGTCATGCAATCGACTGCATCGTAGCTACACACTTTGATTCTTAGGGCGAAAACGTGAATTTCTTCGTAAAGCGGAGGGTTCCCCTTAAAACACAGAAGGTGAATGAATGTTCCATGTGTTTGATTATCACGTGGTTTTTCAAAACCTTTCATAGCCCCACACGACACTCGTAAAAACTCTGCTAAAGTAGCTCTTTTTAATTCCCTTCTGGCGGCTGAGAAAACCGAGGTGTCGACATTTAGAGAGTTTCCCAAAGTGGAACAATTTTCAAATTGTTTCCAGACATGATGAATACTGGCCAGACTCCCTCCACGTCACCTGGCCGACCCTGTCATTGCAGAGGGCAAGCGGGAGACCTGATGACCCTGGTGACCCCTTAACTTCTCCCCAAAGGTAACGTGAGGATCACCCTCATGTCAGTTCGTGTAGCTTAATACGTGATCGGCGAAGGGACAGCACATCACACGGACGGACTCTTTTTCCCTAAATCACCAAACCGAGTTCTCGTTTCAGTGAAGCAGCCTGTGTCAGTTCAAGCCCAACATTTGGTTTCTGGGAATGACACCAACTTGAGTCCCTGGTCTGAAGACGAAGACTGGATCCAACAGCCCAGCATAGTCTTACTGCTCGGGGCAGGAAAAGGACAATCGGCCCTGATTTAGACATTTTAATACGATAAAATATATTTATATTTATATTTATATTTGTATTTGTATTTGTATTTGTATTTATATAAATATTTATATTTATATTTATATTATATTTACATTTACATTTATATTTACATTTATATAAATATTTATATGAATATTTATATTTGTATTTGTATTTGTATTTGTACTTATATAAATATTTATATTTATATTTTTATAAATATTTATATATTTATATTTATATAAATATTTATATATTTATATTTATATAAATATTTATATTTATATATTTATATTTACATTTATATTTATAGAAATATTTATATAAGTATTTATATAAGTATTTATATTTATATTTATATAAATATTTATATAAATATTTATATTTATATTTATATTTATATTTATAGGATGCTTTCATACCCAAACCTTCAAATCGTCCCTAGAAATTGAGAAAAATCCAGCGCCACAAAATTCGCGTCTCCATTCCTCAAAATCAAGGCACCAGAACCTAGAAAGTACGTCCACCCAATCAATGGAATTCAGAGCTGATACTCCAGCCATGAAGCGGCATAACTGCTACAATTAGCAAAAGGGCGTAATTACAGTCAACGCCCGAAACGTTGCCGCAGAAGCACGTCACTGCGGAGCGTGACGGTGTTCTTATCATTTCTGACGCTGTGACAGGACGTGGATGTTTGAGAAAGGCCCGTGACAACGTTGAGACATTTTATTTAACTTACACACGTTCTCCGGACTGGATCTGGCCTTCTTTGCGTTGCTGGGTTGACATCGAAGCCACACCGGGAAATGTAACTTTTTTATTTATTTATTTTTTTCAACAAAAGGAGAAGTGAGCATTCTCCAACATAATATCTTAGTGAGAAAGTAGGTAGATGGAGATAAAAATGTGTGAAGCGGAGGGTAGGATAACCCTAAAGGAACGACTGCAAAATGCGAAAAACACCTGCCTGTGTGTGGATGCTTTGGAAGGTGTGTTTCTCCCAGAAACAGGTTTTCATCAGGATTTTCGGTGGATTCGCAAAGCAGGACGGTCCACCTGGGAGATGACATCACCCATCTTCACTTGGACTGCAATCTCCCACCACCAAAGCCCGACTCCGCTTAGGCCTCAAACTTCAACCTCGAAAGAACCTTCGAGAGCAACGGTTCCACGATCCACCACACGGTGGGCCTGTTCGCAGCGTATCCCCCCCGCCCCCGAGGGACCGTGGCTCTTCCCCGTCCCAAATGCCACCCTTCACCTGATTCTCTCTCTCAGAGTGGAAAAGCCCTCCCAGCTTTTGAGGACGATGCGTCCTGCCAACCGCTCTGTTCCTGGCCGCCCCTCCTTGCTCCTTGGCCACTGGGCCTCTTCGTCCACCAAAATCCTATTCAGAGTGGATTTTAGTAGCTCAGGGGGGTGGCACAGGTGTTCTGGGAAAGGAAAGATAGCATTTCGCAATCACACGTGCCACGCACACGAATAGGGATGGCTGCCTTTCCAATCCAACCCATTTTCCAAAACACGGGTCGGGTGGGAGCGGTTTCTCACTCGTAGGTGAATCGGGAGCAGAAAAGGGCCCGAGGAAACTGTGGCGGCTCTCGTCTGCCCGCTACACTTCTGCAAATCCACTTTCACTCTTAAAAAAATAAAGAAAATAAACCAAACTGCCCATCTGGATCAAGGATGAAGGTAATAAAGTCCCACAGACGAGCCTCGTCGTGTAGGACTGGCTGTGAGGGTGGGGAAATCCTGTCTGCGTCATCACAGCAGCCCCCAGCCACGTGTGCCACGTGCCTGGTGCATCTGCAGGACTGAGGTTTTCATTTCATTTACCAGGATTTTAAAGTATTTCCGTGGACTTCACACTTCTGATGTTCATCTGAAGCGAATTTTAGCTCTTCTCATTTGACATTCCCTTGCCATAAACCCCGATGAGTTTTACTCTAGCTGGTGTGGATGTTCAAGTGTGTGTTTTCGTCCTCGTGCCCTGGAAAGTCAGATTTTATCGCGCGTTGCTCGTTGTTTCATTCCCTGGGTGCCCTGGGCCAGACACTAGCATCATATCATCACGCAGCATCCTCCCCGTGTGTCTCCGTGTCCAGTGCTGGGTGCCTTTGCTGCTTTGCATAGGATTTTAAGAGCATTTATCCTGGTTGCAACGATTATTGGATGAAGCGTCTGCTCCCGGAGCCGTGACTCGGAAGTGACGGCATTTAAGAACAGGCGAATCGATGGGACACGAGTGTCATTTATTAAATAAGACACGCAAGAGGGGGTGTTGCTCTAACTTAGGGCTTCATGTCTGTCCGATAGAGCGACCTTCGTAAACGTTTGTCAGGAGAGAGAGGGAAGAGGAGAGAAGGGACCAGAGCGGATTTCCTAGTTCCTATTCAGTCTTCGCTCTTAACCAGGTGAACTCACGTTTCCCCTTCACCTATACGAGCTGCCTCCATTCATTCATTCCCTCCCTAGCCCTGCAGCTGCCTCCATTCATTCATTCCCTCCCTAGCCCTGCAAGGACTGAAGCTCATCATCGGGCCCTGCCGATTAGCCAGGAGGGAAGTGATAAAGAGGGGTCACGTAGACGTCCTTCCATCTCACGCCTGCGGGTAAGACAGATGAGTTTCGAGGGTCTCTCCCAGGCCCACCCCCGACCCCGATCCTGCAGACTGCCAATGGAGGTTACTGTGCATTAAGGTTTCCACAGTCAGGGACTGTACTCTGGGGAGAGTTGTCAGCGTTAGGCACCACCCCCAAACACATTACAGCTTAGCGTCAGTCACCCGGACATCTCAACAACTACATCCTCACCTCTCACTCGACAGGGGGAGCTGGCGCCGTCACACTCGCACGATGCCTGGCGGCGTCTGGTGCCCAGCGCCTGTGGGGAGGCCATCACGTGGCATGGCTCGACGGACACGGCCCACGCCACGTCCACAGGCTGACAGCATCACGGGTCAACGGCTGGCTACCTCGACTCAGCCCGGCGTGACGCCACCTCCGTTTCTGCGCCCAACAAATACGAGTTAAGCGTGTGTTAGTGAAAGAAAGTTAAAGGGAATGCGTAGAACTCAGACTAAAAATGGGAAGCTCCACGTATAGGGCAAGGCATCTCTACACCATCTGATAGGTATCTTTGGAAGAATCCCCGCACTATGTCTGTCTGACCTGGCTTTAGAGGAAGCCAAAAGGGTCGTGGACACTGTCCTGGGTTTCTGATCTGTACCTGTGTGTGTCACGGATGCTCGGACAGAAGATCCTGGCCCGTTGTCCCGCGTGCTGCGTGTCTGGGTGGGAAACAACATCCTTCGCCCCGCATGCAGACACACGAACTTGCTGCAGATTGATCTCCTGTTTGGCAACCTGCGTAAACGCTCGATTCGTTCCGATATTTTCTTAGATCCCTCCGTGCTTTCTAGGTAAGTAATCGTGTCCTCAGCCAACAATGGCGGTTGTTTCTTTTTTCCCAATATTAAGATTTTTTCCCCCCTTTTTCCTGTCCTGTGGGCCAGGACTGTAAGATGGTATAGAAATGATCGTAGGATGCTTTTTCCCTGCATGTTTTGATAGGACACCTTGAGTGGAACTTTTACCCAAGTATATGCGAAGCTATTGATCAGCTGGAGATACTCTTTGACATTGCTAGTTTGTCAGAGGACTGATTTTTAGATCAGAGATTGATAGTATCGATTTGTCCCTGCACTTATTGACACAAGTATATGGGTCTCCCTCCTTAAATCTGTTAAAGAAATAGATCTGATGAGTCGATATTCGTATCTTGGATATAAGAATGCTCTCGCGAGCATTAATGGTTAAAAATCTGTCCACACACACAAAAAATAAATAAATAAAAATAAAAAACCAGAAGGCACGATTATATAGATAACGTTTTCTATCCAAAGAACAGACCTTTTCATCTTATCCTTTTTAGCCTAAAAGCAAGGAAAACAGCCTAAGGAGCATAACCGTGGTCCGTAAAGCTAATGACAGGATTTTTAAAATTAGCCCGGAGGACGCCATGTACATGAAACATGCACAAGAGGCAAATCGGAACCGACAGAAAGTGAATCCGTGGCTGTCAGGGGCTGGTGAGCGTCTCTTCGGGGGGCAGTGACAACGCTCTCAAGGCGGGAGCAGTCACGCTTGAGCAACTGTCACTATCCTAGAAATCACTGAATTAGGCGCTTTGTGAGGGGGCAGATTATGAAGATGTGCGTGACATCTCAATAAAGCTGTTTTAAAAAAAAAAAAAAAAGGGAGCCCATCTCAGTTATTAACATCGACGTAAAGATGCCCCCAACGAGCATTCTTCACACTCGCCAGTCACGTGTAATAAAAGGGAATGAATAATACATGCGTCACGATCCAACACAGCTCCCGGTTAGAACACTGGTGGGTCTAATCTATTTCATGACAGAGCAATGGAGGAAGTCCTTTGTACAATTTCAGTAGAAAATTGTCGACGGAGAGTGAAAAACGTCGGATTGGGGGATAGAAACGAGTTCTTCACTGGAAAAGTCAACATGAGAGAGATACCGATTCTCCCCACGTTGGTCTATAGATTTAAAATAATTCCAATTAAAACTCTGGCAGGTTTCCGTGAGCCATGCCATGATGATTAGAAGTCATACGGACACTTTTCTGATTCTTTCCTCTTCTTTTATTTCTTCTTTCTCTTTTTTTTTTTTTTCCTCTTCACGGCGAGGCCAGGGTCCAGAGCGTCCGCAGGGGCCATACATACGCATAAACACAGGAATGTACACAGACACAGAAGTCCATCAACAAAGGCCTAAAACCTCGTGGCAAGGCGTGTCACAAAACGGAAATCGCAGACGGCCAACAGACAAAAGAAAAACTGCCCGGTTCCATGACTAATGAGAAAATAAATAAATAAATGAATGAATGAATGAATGAATGAATGAATGAATAAATAAATGCAGCTTTGACTCACAAGGAGACTTAATTTCGCATCCAGCAGATTATAAAAAATGTGGGTTTTTTTCTAAATAGCATCATTCTGGGCAAGGATGTAGACCTATGTAATTCTCACGCATTTGTGCGAGGAGTCGACAGAACATGGAGAAATATTTAGTATTATCTTGTAAATTTAAACAACACAACCATTTCTAAGAATCGCCTAAGTATCAACCCCAGAGAAGAAACGTGGTGCGAGTGCTCCAAGCCACAACGTTGCAAATGTCGGTGGCAGGAAGATTGTTCATAGCAAAATTTTAAGATTCTTAGCATATTTTAGTCTCGTTAAGAAGCAAATATCGGTGATTTTAAAAAACGTTCAGAGAAATCCAATCTGGATTAGGTCATTTTCCCCCTAGGCTGCCTTGTATTTTGAGAACTTCGGGGAAACTGGAGAGGAGAGAGAGTTTTATCTTCCAGCCCAGCCCTGGCTGCCCGGATCATCTCTCGAAATGATGCTTGGAAATGGACCGGGTCTGTTTCATCACACTCAGTTCAAGTGAACCAACCGACACTTCCGACGACCTTTTCGCTTTGCGGGAAAGAGGGGGAGTTTCAGTGATTTGAGGCTACAACCAGGCAGACACGTAAATAAAGTATTTCGATAGGGATAAGTGTTCAAATAACATTTAAAAATATATATATATGTGTTTATATATATTTATATATATTTATATATTTATATTTATATATATTTATATGTATTTATATGTATTTATTTATATTTATATATATTTATATATTTATTTATATTTATATATTTATATTTATATTTTATATTTATATTTATTTATTTATATTTTTATATATTTATATATATTTATACATTTATGTATTTATTTATATTTATATATATTTTTGTATATTTATATATATTTTTATATATTTTTATATATTTTTATATATTTATATATATTTTTATATTTATTTATATTTATATTTTTATATTTATTTATACATACATATATATGTGGCAGTTATATATATATATATTATATATATATATATATATATATTAACATGAAGATAGGTATTTATTTACTTAGGAGCTGATCACAAAGCTTTTCTGAAGGATCCATCTGAGCTGAGACGAGACTAGCGGCTCAAGTCCGGAAGAACCAGCACTTACGGAAAGGTCTGGGCAAAGGGCCTGAACTTGGAGACACACCTGGTGTGTGCATGTGAGCATCAGAAGGACAGTGCGTTGGAGTTCAAGGGTCAGACAGAGCAGCTGAAAAAAAATGAGCTCTTGGCCATTCTGGTGCATTTACAATGCTGAGTACGAATAGGTACTTATTATATTCACTTAATAAATTATTTCATTATTATTATTATTATTATTATTATTATTATTATTATTATTTCAACTTGAAATAATATTACCGCTGGGGATGACACATACTGGATGACCCCAGGTTAATTACGAGGTCGGCAACATTCGTCTTGAGGCCCACGCGTTTCCACTTTCTGCTTCCTGTTTCCCTATCACCTTACCACCAGCTCTCCCTTCTTCTCGCGCTCTCCTTCTCCCCGGGGCCAGCCCTACCCAGGTGACAGCGCAGTCCAGAGAGGAAGCCAGCCGTGCATCAGCAAAGCCCAGCGGTGAACCACGGCCCTTCCCGGCAGCCAGAAACACCCTATCTGGGTGAGTCAACAGGACAACCTCCCCAGATATCTGTTTCTGAAAAGAGAACTCGGAGCAAGAAAATATCTCAGCTGTGGAAAGGCTTAGGCTAGACGGCATGGCACACACAGGGACGGGTTTATTTTGTTCCCTGCTATGACTCAGAGGGCCTAACTATAGCAAACAGGCACGAGGGTGTTCTCTGGTGCTAATTAAGGAAAGACAGAGAATTATATAATTCAGGGTAAAAAATGCACTAAATGGTGACCGACCTATGGGTTATGTCTAATTTCTTCTGTGCTTCTACACTAGATGTCACTGTGCAGCTCGTCATTCAATAGCCGGAGGAGACTTCTTCATAGAGAAAAGGAAACGACAGGGCGTCATCGTGAAGGGCACCTCGCACGGCAGCACCCCAAACGCAAGCGCGCATTCTGCTCAGACGGGTGCCACCGAGCAAGGCGACGGCGCGTCACCTCCACGTGACCGACCGTTAGTCCAGCTCCACGCCCCGCTCAGAAGGCTTGGCGACAAGCTGGCTTTATTCCTGCCATTCCCCCCATTTGCATACCTGTCAACCTGATACAAAGTGAGAACTGGGGAAATGCAAATAGCCTACTCATGAAATTTAATGACGCGCACGTACGCTCTATTTTAAAATGATGCAAATATAAGCCATTCCCTAGATGCTTAAAAAAAAAGAAAAATTCTCCTGAAGATAACAGAACAGGACATAGTGAGGGCCCACCCCGTGTCCTTGGCCTTTCTTGCCTCCTATGTGTGCCATATCGTAGACCTTGAAGTTGGAAATGTGTTTAATACACTTTCGATAAATAGGGGGACCAAGCACCCCACTGAGGATGACTGAGTCAGTCTTCTAGCCGTGGATATTATTTATTGAAATTATTACAAACTCATCGCACACACTGAGAATTCCTCTGTGCACACATGTGCGCGCACACACACACGCACACACACATAGGACCCTGAGTTCTTATACATAAGAACCACACACTAGACAAGCGATGTGATTCGGCCTGTGAGCCTTGTGACGTCCCATCAGGATGACAGGATTGTCGTGGTATTAAAAGATGATGATGGTGATGATGATGACGATGATGATGACGATGACGATACATCCAATCTCATCCTTGAATCCTTGCAACGACCCTACAGAGAACCTATCCTTATCGCAATGTCACCGACAAGGCATGTGGCCTCACGCCTGCTCCACGTGACAAAACTTCGGAAATATGAAATGTGCAAATAAGGAACGTGGCAGGCCTTACTCGGCCCTATAGTCTGGCTCCCCGAAATACGACAGGCTCCATCCTTGTTGCAAAATCCTGCTTGATATCAGAAAGCCAATGCTGTCTAGGGGATAGGAAGGAAGGAAGGAAGGAAGGAAGGAAGGAAGGAAGGAAGGAAGGAAGGAAGGAAGGAAGGAAGGAAGGAAGGAAGGAAGGAAAAGAAAGAAAGAAAGAAAGAAAGAAAGAAAGAAAGAAAGAAAGAAAGAAAGAAAGAAAGAAAGGAGAAGAGAAGAGAAGAGAAGAGAAGAGAAGAGAAGAGAAGAGAAGAGAAGAGAAGAGAAAAGAAAAGAAAAGAATCTTTGCACCTATTCTCATGGGGACCAACGGGCCTCGTGGTGACCCAGCCCTTTCTACCAGGTGACATTCGTGGAAATTCTTCCCAGCCTGTGGTGACCGGTTAGCCGCTGCTGGCCTTCAGAGGTGACAGGGTGAGACGCACCCGCTGCCTTGCAGGAATCACACCCGGCGGTCACTTTCAAGTGCAAGGGCTGCCCTGGGTCTGAGCTGGACTCCATTTCTAGAGAACACAACACCACAGATGTGCGACCGCTCAATCCACATTCTCATCCTGGAGGTAGCCTCCGAAGGCCACTCACCCAGCAATCCCTTCATCTCCTGAAAACGCTCCAGCCCCCCTGTTTGTGACAGACGTCGTTTTCCCTTAAGCTCGAACGTGCCCAAGCAGCACGATTTCACCAGCACCCACGGCAAAGCTCCGGCAACGCGCGCGACCCGCGTCCCTTGGGTCCTTGAATTCTTCCTTGCATCACACCCAAAACTATCCTCGCACTGGGTTTCAGGTGTGCCTGCTCTCTTCAACGGCGTTCGCGGAGCGGAGTGGCCGGTACTCCGGAACCGAGCTGTCACCTCACATCCGTCACAATGGCAGAACGGCCGTCACCACGATGGCAGAATGGCCGTCACCACGATGGCAGAATGGCCGTCACCACGCAGACAGGAAGCAACAAGCGCGGACGAGGATGGAGAGCAACGAGGACCCTGTGTGCTGATGGCGGGGACGCGAACTGGTCCAGCCACAACGCAAACCTTTCTGGAAGAGGTTCTTTTTTATTTTATTTTATTTTATTTATTTGTTTGTTTGTTTATTTGTTTGTTTTTAAGTAGGAAATGGAACTACCATAAGGCCCAGTGATCCCACTCCTGGGTCTACACCTGCAAAAGCTGATACCAGGATCTCAGAGAGGCCTCTTCACCCCCATGTTCACTGCAGCACTATTTATTCACAATAGGCAAGGTATAAAAACGACCTAAATGTCCACCAACAGATAAATAAGTAAAGATATAAATAAGTAAATATATATATATTTAATATATAAATATATATTTTTATATTTTTATATATTTTATATATTTATATATTTTATATTTTATATATTTATATATTTTTATATTTATATATTTTATATCTATATTTATATTTATATTTATTTATATATTTATATATTTGTATATATATTTATATTTATATATTTATATCTATATTTATACTTATTTATATTTATATTTATATTTATATTTATTTATATTTATATTTTATTTTTATTGTTATTTTTTTATTGTTATTTTTTATTTTTATTGTTATTTTTATTTTTATATATATATATATATATATATATATATATATATATATATATATATATATATAAACATTTTAGCCTTAAAACACAAAATTCTGCCATTTGCAACAACATGGATGAAACTGGGGGACATTATGCTGAATTAAATAAGACAATCAGCAAAGTCCGGATGCTACATGATTCCACTTACACGAGGTGCTTAGAGGAGCCAGACTCGCAGCCGTGGAGAGCGGGATGGTGGTCCCAGCGGTGGGGGACGGGCGGGGGGAAATGGGGACTTGCCACTCAGGCAATACAGAGTTCCCGTCACGTGAGATGAATAAGATTCAGGTACCTGCTGTGCGGCCTTGTGCCTGTAATAAATGAGGCGACACTATGCCCTGGAGGGGAGAGCTCATGTTACACGTTTTATAACAATAAAAAAAATATATTAAGAGAAGTTTCTATCGTCAATAACAAAAAAAACCAACATAATACGTGTGTGAAGAATGGACACGGGAATCCACGAGGACAGACTGCATCTGGCTTGCGAAGTACTGAACCGCACACACGCGCACACGTCATTCGGGTTGTACGAGGGACAGGGTGGTGGAGGTCCCCCCTCCTGCACCCACCCCGTGACCTGGCTCTGTGCACCCACAGGCCCCTCACTGTGTCCTGCTCTGCCTGCTCCACCCGGCTCCCTGGGGACCACAGCTTCTGCCCTTTCTCCGACCCCCTGGCTGCCCTTCGTACTTCCCGTCCCTGTGTGTCCCTACTTGGCTGCTTTCGCCCCCCTGCTATGGGCCGCATCCACCAACAGAACGTCGACTATGAACACACGTGTGCAAGGGAAACACTTACTCCACGTCGGCCGCCCGCGTATACCTGCACACACTTTCCTGCCGGCCCCATCAGGAATGCAATGAGTATGCAAATGAGCCCACCGACCCACGTCTCCGCTTTTTCTCCCAAAGCGCAGCCTCTGGCTCCTGACGTCTCCCCACTGGAGGCACAGGGAGGGTGAACAGGGGCCATTTCTCGGCGGCTCGACGCCAGCGTGATTCTTCTGTTCTTACTGTTTTACGGGAACGGCCCCCTGGCCTCCCCAGCCATCACGCTAACAGTTGCACGAAAGGAACGGCTGAAAGGGATGAGCCAGCGTTTCTTTCCAGGGTCGAATGCCAGGCTGCTTTTCCCCACCTTCAACAATGAAAAAAAGAGAGAAAAAGGGCCGGCATGTGCTGTAAATGACTAACACACATTATAAGGCGACGGTGAAGGGTTTACAGTTCATAGCAGAGGTTTTGGGGTGATTTAACGGGTAGTATGGAAAGCCTAGCTCTACGATCTGGGAGCAAGTAACCACTCATTTCTAAACCTATTTTACGGACTCCATCTCGATTACGCTTCCACCCCAAACAGCTGTGTTTAAATGGCCCTGACGTCGTCTGTGAACTGTGTCGCAGGCCAAGGGCACGTGACGAGTTTCAAGCACCGTGATTTTCTAAAAACGCCAACGATGTGCCCATCCTCTTCGCTCTCACGGTAATCGGGTTTATCACACATTTTCATCCGCTGGTCAGGCACGGAGAAAGCGGTTAGCGGGAACTCTCCGAGTCGGACGGAGCTTGTAAAATGAAACGCTCAAACCCCAAAGCCGACTCTATAAAGGGAACCCCACAGCGTGTCCTCAGCGAGACGGCAGAAGCCATCCTTCCTTTCGGTCAGAGGGAATCGGTTTGAGATCCTCTAACGTCACTCGTCGACTTGCAGTCCAGCAGACGGTGTCGCGGCAACGACCTCTGCCCCGTTTCTTGGGCGAGGAGAATAGACTCCACGAGTCCGAAGACATGGATTATCGATCTAGCCCTCCCTCGCCTGGACATCCGATCGATGGCTCACATTCTTGCTCGCTCGCCTTGGCCTCAATCTCCTGAAGTTGCTTCTAGATGTAACCACACGCAACGAACCGAGAGAAAAGATGGTCCACATGTGCTCCCTGGTAGATCGCCCGTGGGTTGTATTTATGGGAAAATAGAAAAACGGCCTTGTCTCTCAAGGTTGGGGACAGAGGTCAAAGGTGCATGCGTTCTTCATGCAATTTGGCCCCCAAGCATGCATCAGAGAGCCCCACTCTGAACCCAGTCTCAAACGGGAACATAATAGCTTAGCCATTTGTGAAAAGGGAACTTTCTAGAAGAGTCTTTTTCCGTCCGTGCAGGTTTTTCTTTCGTTCTCAAAGAGAAGGCAGGAGTCCCTCGAGGTGTGGTATTCAAAATATTTAACTATTTAACTACAAGAATATTCTCAGTGCCAACCCAAGAGAGGGGACGCTGACAACTCACACACAGACCACTGGGGGCCACACCGAGGGACATCGGTTGACAGGCAGCCCTGCCTCACCCATAGGGCTGGGGCCTTGGGGGACGGAAAGGCTGCCCCCTTGGCAGAGCCTGGCACACAGGATGCACCCAGGAGGCACGGCCACCACGAGGTCCCCTGCCACAGGGTGGAACCCCACAATCGCATGGTCCCGTAGAGCTTTCTCTAAACACGAAACACGCTACAGAGTATACTGTCTACGGCACATAAAACGATCAGAGGACGGTGCGAAAACCTCAGCCTCTGAAGGCGGGAGTAAATAGAAAGTTCCAGATTGGGCGCAAACCACAGCCGGAGACGTAGAAAGAAGCAGACGTGTCGATGGAAGGGAGGCCTTTGGTCCCCATGGGTCCCTCATATCAACGGGGGTGGGAAATTCTTTACCTTCTATAACTTTCCGGTCCATGTTTAAGCCCCAGGGAGGTAGCAGGATACAAGTGGGTACAACGCCACAGGTGCCTTTTTGCTCCCATTCAGTGGGGATTATACTTAAAAAAAAAAAAAAAAAGGAAGTTCTGGGAAGAAGAGCAATATCCAGTTGTCACGGTGAAGCCTCGAGCATCCCTCGAAATTAAGTTCTCCCGACCCCCTGGCCTTGTGGTACCCGACTTTCGGGGATTCAGAATGCTTTCGGGAACATGCCGACCCAGGAGGTGACATTCGCATCCGTGATCGGACGCCAGAAGCCGTGCCTCCGCGGCAATGCAGAGAGTGCTGGCCCCATTGCTATGGAGACCGCACAGCTTAGGGATGAAGCGGGGCCCAGCAGTCCGGGGAGGACGCAGCCAGCAGCTGCGGGGGCCAGAACCCGGTTGCCTCACGGACACTGCCGCTGCCGGAGCAGAGGCTGTAGAGGAGGCGGGGGACAGGGGGACAGCGTGGGGAGGGAATGCTTTGTGTTCTGTCGAACATAGGGGAGGGGGACCCCAAGCAATGGGGAAGGATGGGCCTCAACGCACTTTAATGAATCCAGCCCGGCCCTCTGCATCTTCAACCACCCCCGACGGCCTGGGAATTAGTTCTCGCACGATGCTAGCCAGAGAACACGATGGCCCCGACACACATCCCGCCCCACGTCAACGGAGCCGTCTGTGCCTGCGACACGGTGACATCCCGACGCTGTGGGCCTGTGTCAAGGGCTGCCCTGGATTACAGACGCGGCTCTTCTGGACGCTTCGTCCTTACTCCGAAGCGCCGGTACCTTTCCAGCACTCAAGTCGCCGCTAGGAAACACGGACGACAGAAGACACGAGCTCCACCGTCCCAGGGCGTGAGAAGAAAAATCTGGTTAAGGCCATGAAAGTGGGGGCTGAGGGGAGAAAAAATCCAACCCTCGCCATTCCAGCGGCGTCGACGCATTGGCATCGCAGAGGATCGGGGCTGAGGACACAGGCCAGAGTCACCGGGCCTTCCTGCAGCGCAGGTGGCAGGACTGAAACTCTGGGAAATGAAGTCATTTCCCCGACAATTCCTGTCCCCCAGGCACCTTGAGACGAAGTAAACCGTCCCTATGAGGTGGGGGTAGGACCTGCTCTTCGGGCTGTCCAAGGCCCACCGGCGCCCTTCAACGAGCAGGTGTTTCAGAAGGAACCCCCACGCCCCCGCCCATCGGTCGCTTGTTCCATGTCACAGGTATGGCTTTATGCGGTGAGCGCAGCGTCCACCTCCTACTCCGCCGTCTCGACCGAAACCTGCAGCTTTGAGGGTCGTGGCTTCGTGGCGACCCGTAGCTAGGCACATGGTGATCATTGAGGACACGACAGGACACCTTTCAAATGCCCGTTGTTCCCTTTCTTTCATCTCTCGTTTGACCCTGGTTTTTGTTTTTGTTTTTTCATGACCCTTCGGGGCCGGCCTCGCTCCTTTCCCAGAAAACATTCTAGAAAACTACTATGCGTGACCAGCAGCACCACCATCGACGTGTACACGCTCACGGATTGGTAACGCGCGGGATGAAGTCACGGGCACGACGCGCCTCGTGATGCATCCACGTTTTGCGCTTTTTCGTCATCTCCCCGGTAAAAATCCCAGTCAAAGATAAACAGCTATGCTTCCTTTATCCACATCCTCCCCCATGGGGTGGGGTTGGGCAGGGGGCTAAGCGGGCCAGGAAGATGCCACAGACGTGAGCAAGGCACAAAGCCAGGGCCACACTTGCTTTTGTCAATAAAGTTTTATCGGCACGCGGCCCACCCCCACTTCTGCACACCTACTGTCACTGTGGCGGCCTTCCCGTCACAGGGGCAGCCTTCAGGAGCTGTGACGCAGACCGTGCGGCCCACCAAGGTGAAAAGACGTACCACCTGTCCTTTGACGGAAAATTTTTAAAAAGCACCAATTCCTGGGGAGGACGACAGACAAAGAAGACTGTGGCCCCAAGAAGAACTTCGCCCAAATCGAGTGTGACAATCAGCAATCGGAACTCATGAATGCAGAGAAAGAAAAAGAAAAACAGGAGAGGATGATACCAGGGAAAGGGCAGAAAAGGCGTTTTCTAGAACATTCTCCCTAAGGAACACGTTTTGACACTCACAGATTGGAGGACCTGGGCGGGAGTCCTGGCATCCAGCGTCCAGCGGCAAAGTGACAGCGTCCCCCTGGAGGAGGAAAAAACAATAAGATCGATGAAGAGGGTCAGAGGAAGGGGCAGCCTGGACCCAGCAGTGTCCCCCAAGGTGACGCAGCCTGGGCCCCGAGAAACCCGCCTGCGATTTCTCTGCAGGGAAAAGCGACAGCAGGCGAGCGAGCGGCCCGCTCTCCAGATTTGCAGGATGTTGCCCAGGGGATTGACCCTTCCTGGGCACGGACGGGAGCTGTGCGACTGACGGGGGGGGCGGCACAGCCCGTGCTCAAGAGGATGGGGTGCATGCACGAGGCGATGGGTGGCAGGACGCAGGGGCCCCCAGGCCCGTCCACAGCGGGGGCAGAGCACGTCGGCCTGGGCGAGGGGGGAAATCTGCATTATACCTGGGTGTAGACACGGATGCCGCACGAATTTATGAGATGCCGCTCGGGATCGAACGAGTCGTGACGTCGACCGACCGAGCGCTCACTTCACCGCCACCCACGCTGTCCCCCAGGACACCCCTCCGCTTCCTTGCCTCATGCTGCCCCCCACCCCGACCCGTCGCAGACTTCTCCGTCGCTCACGATCTCTCCCTGCGTCAGATTTTCTCCTGTTTCCCTCTCCCACCGATCTGTCCCCTGCCAAGAGCCGACCCTGCCATCAATCCCGGGCTTCTCTCCCTCGTGTCCCTGACGGCATCGCCACAGGACTGTGGACACCATTCACTCACTTAGCGTCTTGTACAATTCAGGACAGGGGAGACGGGTGCCCACAGCCAAACGCAACCGCAAGGTTATTCTCTGGCCTTTGACTGACGCATGAGCTGAAAACATGTCACTCAGTGACCACGCGTCCTGTTCGGCCTGTCGCGTGTCCTCGGCCCAGTCGCCATTTACGCGTGGGCCTCCAGGGTCTCCACAGAGCCGGGCACTGCCTCTCTACCTCGCCTCTCTTCCTGCCTGCTTTAGACGTACAGTCACGTCTTAGTTTCTCTATTGTTGCTCACCTCAAAGTGATATTTTTTTTAAGCAGAAAAAACATATTGTTATGGTGTTTTTTCCTTCCGAGGAGTTTGTTGTTGATTTTTGGGGGGGAGGGGGGAGGGAAATATGTTCTTAGAAATGGCTAAAAAAACTTTTCCATCTCCTCGTGATCAAAATGCATGTGCCAACGCCTATGTTTGCCGGGGAAAGTGCATTACTGTCCTTCTGGTTCTGAAACGCCTTGAAAAACTGTATTAAATAACCTTTTTTAAAAAAATAGCAATTGAAGCTAAACTGGCGTTTGGAGAAAGACGAAGCGCGCCGTCCCAACCGAGGAAATGCTATCACAATGCCGCAGAGATATCCCGAATATTCGACGTTTTTTTTTCCCCTGGTGTAAACATAGCCTGAATCACGAAACTGAACAAACGGTTTTCTGAATCTGTCTCTCCGGAGCGGGCCCAGTCTGCACATCACGGAATGTTCCTTCCTCCCAAGATGGACGAAAAGCTCTAAATTACTCATGATCTGGCTTCACGGAAAGCAACGCGTCGTCCCTTATTGGAGACGCTGCGGCCTCGAGCCCTGGTGCAGATGCATTAAAATTGTGGGTGGTTTGTGCCGCGGATTCCTTCTAGAAACAGCTCTCCGTCGTAAAACGCATCCTCTTATCACCGAAATCATAAAAAAAAAAAAAATGAGAGAGCGTGAAATAAAGATCCGATTCGGCACTCAGAGGACATAAAGTACGAGAGAGAATGACATTTCTGGGAAAAAAAAAAAAAAAACACGCCAAATGTCAGCTCTCCCAAAAGACGGGTGACGCGGTCATCTCGGGGAAATTGGGAAAACCCGTTTTAGCAACCGGGCTTTCCATCGGCTGAAAGAACATTGCAGCTAGTCGGAGTTTAGGGCCGTGGCGAGGGTGGGCCAGAGCTTAGGAGCGAAACTGAAGACAAGGCCACGCTCCCCTCGGCCTATGCCCAGCCACTGCTGGACGACTCACGGGCCCGACACCCTGACGTGGCCTCTTGTCACCTGCTTTAGAGTTCGCTCCTACAATCCTATTTATTCTGCTCCCTGCATCTGTTATTCAGTCCATCACAACTTAAAACCCAAACAGTGGATTCCTACGGATAAAGGGCTCCGTAAGGAGGGAATAAACCCCCTTCAGACACGGCCACGGTTTTATAATTCAGCTGGGAGAGAAGACCCACATGTAGCTCTTCTTCCGAAGAAAATCCTTGCCAGGGCCCCCTTTATTGCCCTCCAGCCCAGGATGCTGCCTCCTCGGGCCCTATGTCGCTGCGTGTCTGTCCCCTGCTGCTCGCGTTCCAGCTCACGCATCTGTCTCATGTACGACCTGAACGAAAGCCCTACTTTCCACGTGTGAGTGATGGACTTGAAAATGCGTACCCGCAGCCAGGCCTTCCCAGGAAAAAACAACGTTTTTAATTAATCTGTTCGGGGGTGTGAAGGTGAACCAGACGGCCTCTGACCTCAGACGGCATCCCATGGAGGACGCTGATCGACTCAGAAAAACAGACCAAGCTGCACACCTTAAACACGTCTTTCCTGTCAATTTTTTTTATTTTAAAATTCTTTTATTCGGTGCTTGGAAGTAAGTGTCCGGTGATCATATGCGCCCGGAGGATGTCATGCTTTGAGGCGGAGCCGGAACGTCCTGCTAAACCGGAGCGCGGTAGGAAGGACGCAAAGACCGTCAGGAAGACCTAGGTTTGGATTCGCACCCTGCACCCTGACCTGAGACGCTGCGTCCTTGCTCACCGTGAGCCTCTTCCCACATTTGCTGAAAGGCCACAACGCATACACGTGCATTTCAGCAGCAAAGGGCTGACCAGCTGGTGTGGATTTTTCAGGCCCAAAAAAGGAACGGAAGGCAGGAATCCATCAAGTGAGGATAGAAGAATGCCAACCTGAGGGCATCCGGTCAACCTGGCAAATGAAATTCTTATTTTGTGATTGGTCAGAGGGCCCAGGAGGCAGAAGGAAAAACCCCAGGCTCCTGCGGGGTAGAAAATCGAATCGAGGTCCCTTATATCTCAAATCCGGGGTGTCCCCAGTGCTGCACCCTCAGCGTGAGTTTGAAGCTAAAGTGGATTCACACCAAACCTGCGCCGTAAAGGGGCCACAAGGACACTGTCTTGTGTCCTGAGAAGAGCAGCAAAAAAAATAGATATTTTTTCTAAAAAGTCGTAATAAAAATTCAAATTCACATCGCTGGGGAACATCCAAACAACGTGAAGTGATCCGTGGAGCTTATAGCAGAACGTCCGGAATGATTCGCGGTAAAGAGATGGGCAGCCGCTTCCTTTCCGGTTCGTGGGAACTCTCCTGCTTCTCAGAAATGCAATAAAAACGAGTCGCAGACATAAAATATAAAAATAAAAAAGGCAAACGCGGCACGCCAATGCTGTACGGGAGGTCACTGGCGACGTTTCTAAACATCCCTCTCATTTTGCGTATTTATCGCGGAGAAGGGCTAAGCGTTTGGTGGAGCGATGCCTGGTCCCGAGTGTCAGGCAAAACATGGGCAATTACTGTGTGGGCCTAAGAGAACCCGCATGATATTGTTCCAAGAAAAAAAGCACATTTCCCAACAGAGAGAAAATCGGGAAACACACAGATGATTAAAATCGAGGCCGAATTGAAATAGAGACAGAAAATGTGCCAAAGCTTCGGGGATTGGCATGATCAGACCCCGCGTCCAGATCAAACTGCTGATACTGTTTAAAGGGGGAAAAATAAAAAAAACAACAGACGACCAAAAAAGTGGCCTCGTTGGCTTGAAAAGAACCAACAGAAATGGAAACTAAAAATCACGAGACGTTAAAATTCAAAAAACGAGTGAAACGGCGGGTTGGCACGGCCGAAGAGGCGACCGGGTGTCGGGACGACAGGAAGGATGCTATCGGAAATCTGCACAAAAAGCGAAGCGATGGATGCAAAAGGGAAAAAAGGGTTTTAGAAACACGGGATGGAGAAGATATGAGGCGCTTTCTCGGCGTCCCACGAAAAGAGAAAGGGCCCAGGACGGAGGAAACGACAGGAACGAGGAAGATGTTCTTTTTTCCTCCCCACCAGAATGGACGAAAGACATCAATCCACAAATGCAAGCGCTGCCAGGAACCACAAGTAAAACTCTTCGAGGACAGCGCACGCCCGGACCGGACCCGGGAAAACGTGAGGACGCAGCCTTGGAACAGTCGAAAAGCCACAAAGCAGACGTTGCTCGTCTGGTTGTCACGGCAGCACAATTTCTCCGTGTCCCGTGTCCATGCTGGGCTAAGGGACACCGCACCCAAGGTTACGGGAGCGGCCACTTCACCTGCCTGAGCACCTTTCGGCGTCTAAGAGGACATGTCCCTGTACAAGCTCCCGCAGCTCCCAGGGGACCCAGCTTTGCTCATTTGCAAAGAGAGCAACCCTGACTGTCTGTCCTACCACATGACGAGTGCGAAAGCTCGTTAAGAGGGACGCACTGCACACACTTCGCATTTGCCCTAAACAGAAGGATTTTTTTTTTCTTTTTTACGATGTTGAAATTAAACATTGATCTTGTGCTGCCATGTCCAGTTTCTACGTACGCGAAGTGGGAATCGTGAATTAACGCAGAGGGACGGGTCGGAAGGCCCACCCAAATGAGACCAAAGCTTCGTAGCTGCAGGTATATAGTGAAAGAGAATTTTAAAAAGGTCGCACCCTGGGGCAAACTCCCTGAGAATTAGAGTTTAATGAGCAATAAGTCGTGAATAATTGTGCAGCCTCTTATCTGAGCAAGGGCAGGTGTCAAATGGATTTCTTGGATTAAATGGATTTGTTAAATCCTCTCCGGTTAAAAAACATAATTTCAAATGTTTTGAGCTATGGTTCTCTGCTATTCAGCTAAACTGTAACCCAATTTTGTGAAAACGCACCCTCCACTCCGGGAGCGCAGGAACAGTGTCGTTTGGCTGCTGTGCCTTCGTCCTGCGTAATTCCGAGTTCGCGCTTCACACAAAGCCAGCCGAGTGAGCTCGTCCTCCTGTTTGAACGTGGTGGGAGAGCAAGCGACGGCCTTCTAAGGGCGGACATTCACCAATCCGTAAAATCAGGTGAAGCACCGAAAGCTAATCCGGGTTGTTGGTGGTAAATGCTGGATCAAAAGAAGGTTCAACGCATTCTTTCCGATGAGTTAGATATATTGAAAGGACGCAAAGTAGAGAACACGCACCTGCCACTTCATATGCGGTGTGCACACGTTTTAAGGGGAAAAAAAAGAAAAAAAAAAACTCGTGGTCCAAGTGTGAAGATAAAAGAAACTTTCCTGTCTCTGCTCTTCCCACCCCCATTCTTGGCCAAAGACGGAACACAGAACGTCGACAGAAGAAGGTGTCACTGGCAAAGCTTCCCAAACCTCGCCTCCAAGTGTCCCCAGGGGCAGCAGAGACGAGCGAACATCCCTGGGGAATGAGAGGGCGGTCATAGCAATGCTGCCGGTGGGACGTGTCTTCCAAAGGGGTTTTGTATCTCTTTGAAAATTGTGATTTGTCGCAACAGATCCACGCAGATTTTGCCTTGACGGCGCAGCCAAGTCACGGCACGGGCACCAGTTCAATACGGTCGGTCAGTCTCGAGTGTTAGTCTGGTGAGGGTGTTTTCAGTTACACATCATCGTGCGAACTGTATGCAGAGGTCCGTGGAGACGGGAGCTGTTTATCCTCTGGTCCCCCAGATACTTCCTCATGCCCCTCAAGGATAACCCGCATGTCAGGTTGACCTCTGAGGTCAATGCGCCTTAAAGTCTGCTGATTTATTGTGACATCGCATAGCACTACGACAACGGACCCGAGTAGAGAACTAAAAAAAAAAAAAAAAAAATCAAACGGTTTGCCAAAAATAGTCAAGAAAGAGGAAACGCACGCACGAGCAAGCAAAATCAGAGACTTCCCTTCTGCGATGGTCACATCCCTCCGAAATGCTGGGCCGACTTCTCCCCTCATCTGTGTCACCCGTTGCTCGGGGCAGCTACGCTTCATCATCTAGCTGTGATCAATAAACTCATGAAAGACAGGTATTGTGCCTTATTATTATTATTTTTTGAATGCCTTACTACATTCAGCAAAATAGACCCCCAAGAATATGTGGGTCGCAGAATTCAGGCAGCATGAAGCAAGGAGAGAAACCGTCTCTGAGCTGCAAGCATACAAGGCGCAGGGCGGGGGGCCTGAATTGGGGGATGAAGCAGAACATTGAGGATAAAATCTCCCAGCAATGCGGTCCCCGCCCTGAGCAAAAGACATTGCCAGAGAAGCCGGGAGCTCCTGGTGCACTGAGGTTACATGGCGACAACAGCCAACAACCCACATACGAACGGCCTAGCAGGAGAACAGGTGCATCATTTCCAGGCATGAATCTCATCCGTCTCCATCTCTGCCTTCTTACACATTATGTCCTGCATCCAATTAAAAAAAAATATGCGTCACACAAAAAAAGGCAAGGGAAAAAAAAAAGAAAAAAGAAAAAAGGCCCAGGCATCAGGAGAAAAAGCAATCCACATAAGCAGGCCGAGGGATAATCACGTGTTCGAGCGATAAGAGAAGGAGTAACTCTGAATGTATCAAAGGTGCTGGTCTGACACGTGGAAAACACGCAGGAAGAGAAGGGAGAATTGGGGCAGAGATCTGAAAACTCTTAGAGGCACTGTGGAGATGCTAGGATTTGATTTAAAAAGCATGGCGACAGACGTGAAAGATGCCATAGGCAGACTCGGTACAGCCAAAGGAAGAATCCGGGGACTCGAACGTAGGTCCGCAGGAACTACCCGAGCTGAAATGCTAAGGCAAAGAGGAGGGAGCAAAACAAAAACGACAGAACAGAGCATCCAGGTGATGAGGGACAAGATGAAGCGATCTTACAGGGGTGATTGGATTCCTACCGTAAGAAGAGAGAGAAAACGTAAGAAACTAAATATTTGAAACTATAGCGGCCGATAATTTTCAAAAACTAATAGAAGTTATCCGATGACAGTTCCCATACACGCACGCACGCGTGCATGCCTAAACACAATATAACCAAGCTGTAAAAATGAAAGGGAAAACCATAAAGGCGGCCCCATAAGAAGGGGAAAAAAATGCATGACATAATTACACCCAAAAAGTGAAGAATTGCAGCAGACTTCCCATCGGAAGCTATGAAAACCAGAAGATCCGAGGGTGGCTGCTTTAAAGTGCTAGGAGGGTAAAAAAGTAAGAGAAAAACTGTCTATCCAGATTTCGTGCCCAGAGGAAACATCACCTGCCAAAATGAAAGAGAAATTAAAATTCTTTCAGAAAAAAAAAAGAAAGAAAAAAAGAAAATCTACAACGAGGACACCTGAGGTATAAGAAAACATTTTTTTAAAGGTCCTTGATGAAAAAGGAATATGCTAACAGACAGCAACTTGAGTCTAAAGAAAAAAAAATAAAGGTTTCCATAAATTAATGTATTAAAGATAAATGTAGAAGGTCATTTTTCTAACGTTAACCGCTCTAAAACACTTGATTTTTCTGAAGTGAAAACAGAAGCAGTGCATTGTGTGTTTATAGTATATTAAAAGTAACGTGTATTCCAGAATATATAAAGGATGGGAGGGAGGAAGTATGTTGTCGGAGGCTTCACACCAATTTAAATGGTATAGTTTTATTTGTAACTAATGAAAGAAGTGTGTTTTCAACGATAAGACAACCCATCAAGCTCGAAGAGAAATCAATAATCAGGAAATCCTGGAGATAACACGAAATCATAAAGAAATAATGTCTCAAGATGCATAAGCTCATCAATATACCAAGAACTGAGGAGACACGGAGCCTTTCTAAATGCTATACTTTTGCGATCTTAATATATGACATTGATAATATATTAAATATATTGAATATATTTAATAATATATTATTAATATGTTAAATATATTATCTATGTTAATATATTATTATATTATAGTATTAATATAATATTATATATTAATATGTTAGTGTATTATTAATATATTAATATACTATTAATATATTAAATATATTATCTATATTAATATATTATATTATAGTATTAATATAATATTATATATTAATATGTTAGTGTATTATTAATATATTAATATACTATTAATATATTAAATATATTATCTATATTAATATATTATATTATAGTATTAATATAATATTATATATTAATATGTTAGTATATTGTTACTATATTAATATATTATTAATATATTAAATATATTATCTATATTAAATATTAGATATTAAATATTAAATATAGATAATCACAGAAACGAAGGAACCAGTCCAGGCTCTAAGTATAGCAACCGTCCCCAGTAAAACACCGACCAACCATCTGCCGTTTAAAAATTAGGTGAAACCATCAGGACACACACAGGCCATACAGACGTGGCTGAGGATGGGGAAGGATAAACTGCAACCCAGAGTGGCTCCTGCTTAGGGAACAAACGGTATCACCCGCGAGGTCACCCGACACGTCGAGCAACTTAAGCAATCGATTCCGATTTAGCTTCACCCTAAGTCACTCGTTCCCGACCCGCCTTTTTAATACTCTGTTCTCTTTGACCTTCGAGGTCGATGCAGAGGAGAAAGAAAGCTTCCCTGGGAAACGTTCGTAAAAGCAATTTCTTTTTATTATTATTTTTTTTTCAGTTTAGTGTCTGGACACAGGTCAAACGGATCAGGACAAAATTAGCGAGTAGGCCTCATCAGCACGAACACACTCCGCAGGAGGAAACCGGCCCCAAAAAGAACCAGCAGTGACTCCATCCTCGTTGTAGGAGCAGCATGCAAAGTCACAGCGATGCACCTGTAGGTTTATAGAGGATGCTTCACGCATTATTCCACTTTTTATACAAAGAACGTGCTGTTGCTGCCTGTCTCTGTCTCGAAATCCCCCCCAATAATAGGTCATTCCATGTAACGTCCTCGTATCTGAGATCAGGAGACGTCTTGGTCTCCAGAGATATTTACAGACCCACCGAAGTAATTCTGATCCTAAATGAAATGTTATCAAAATATTTCCATTGTAGCCACAACAAATCAAAGCATCAAAGTAATGGGCCACAGTGAACTTCACAGAACAGAAGAAACATTATATCCACAAAGCGTTATCTCGATGTGCCGATTTAGGACATAACTTTAAAAAAAAAAACAATTCCAAATATTTATTGGGTCCTCAGACTTATTTTTTTTTTTTTTCAAATAGGCCCTTAGTGAAACTCGACATGCTGCTGTGGGAATAATATTTCACTTGAAGGCTCAGGATTTCTGTGACCCTGTCAGCAAATGCTTAGGATGCTGTCCACGCCAACATTCTAGGTTGAACAGACTTTGTAGGGGTGACAAGACGTGGACCCCACCCCATGTCACGTTCCCCTGCTGTTCCCATCACTAACCATCTAGGTTAAACTGGACTCGCTCTGTCCCACGAAAATGACAGTTAATTCATAAGTTTCACAGCTGTGTGACCCCGGCAAGTGGCATCGCATCTTTCCCTCTGGTTTCCTCGTCACTAAACGTAAGTTGCTGACTTACTAACTCGCCCCTGAGATTCCCAGCGGGTCATGAAATCATATATCCATGATCATGAAAAAAATCACTGAGGGTGAAGACATCACTCGAGGAGGTGACAGCCCACGTTGGGAAGGAAAAAGAGACACAAGTTGAAATTCGTGTCCTAAAGAGACTTTAAAAAAAAAAAGAAAAAAAAACGGGGTCAGAAAAAAAGAAAGAGAGAAAAACCTTGGAATTTATTTCATCCTAATAGAGCCATTTCTGATAAGATAAATGAAGTTCGCTCACGGTCATCCTTATTTCTGTCACCTACTCTGGGGAGCTGTCGGTCTCATTTTTCAGATCCGCCTGTCTGGTTTCCACGTGCCATGGTAACCATCATCATCATCATCACCGAGTTATCAACCTCGGCTCCCAGTCTCCTGCTGGCTCGATACACCCCAAACCACAAAACACACTTTTCCCAGACCTGCCTGAGCAACCTGTCTTCCCAATCGACCGAAAACTGCAGAACATGCTTGCCCAGGATGTGTGCATCTTTCTATCATCGTTTCCGAAAAAAACGATAACACTTTATCTTAGCAGAAAAAAACCGCCTCGCCCCACCCCGCTCCTATTTCTCATTTTCCTTTTCTCCTGAGCAATCCAAGTGTCTGTGACACCTACAGTTTCTGCTAACTGCAGCCAGCTCCGGAGGTTGCTGAGAGAAGCCAACCATTTCAGCTTTTTAGCTGCTGAAAACGGACCCACCAGAATGTCCTCACGAAGACTTTAAAAAAAAAAAAGTGAAAACATTTATCCATAAAGATATAGGCACCCATAACACAATATTCCGATGGTGTATATTATAGCATCGTACACCTGACACGTATATAACGTCTTCACTGATGCCGCCCCAATCAACCTCATAAAACTAAGGGGTGGATAAAGGGCCTGCGGATGGGCTCGCCTTCAAGGTGGAGGGACAGGACTTCCTTGACGCACAACGAAGCGCAAGGAATGCTGTGCAGAAGAAGTTCCCCGGTGACAGCCATTGAAACAAATAGTCACATCTTCTTTCTTTTCCTCCCCTGATTTCTTCTTCTAGCATTTTCAGAGTTGAGAGGTGTTTGTCACTGATAAACTTCTATAAAACATACACTGGCCTGGGCCTACCGGACCCCAAATGTTAAGTAATCTCACCCAATTGACTCCAGGGTCATGACATGAAAACTTGGGGAACACGGAGAAGCATCGTGATGGTGGTCAGTTATGTCACCCGTGGAGTAATTTACTTAAAAAACAGTTCAATGTAAGACCGAACCCTACAAGGGTCCTAGTAAACTGGAACCCACGCACGAGAGGGGGTTATTTAGCATCACCAGAAGCTCACGCTTCGGAGGCAGCGTTCAGGCATTTCAGATCACTGTGACCGAAATGCACATTCACGAAAGACCTGAGTGCTGTTCAACGTGCAACGTTCAGGTACGAGGAGGAAGAAGGGTCAGCGAGCTGAGCGTGAGGAAAGGGCTTCAGAACAAGGCTCAGGATGTGGAGGTCGCTGGATTCCAGACCTGAGCACCGAGGAGAGATGTGGGGGTGTCTGGCCCAGCCACGGGGGGGCCAACTCCGGCCTTCAGATGTCATGATGCAAAAAGAGGCTGCGATGCGAACGCAGAAGGCACCGAAGGGTGGTCGTTTAGGACAGCCTAAGGCGATATTAGAAGAAAAGTTGTACTCTTAGATATTTGATCTTAATAAAGAAGGAAAACCAATCATATAAACAGCATTTTTGAATGCCTAGAAAGAGAACAATAAAAAGAAACCAAAGGAGTCTACGGCCACGCCACCCTGAACGTGCCCAATCCCGTCTGAGATCAGAAGCTAAGCAGGGTCGGGCCTGGTTAGTGCTTGGATGGGAGACCACCTACGAAGACCAGGTGCTGTAGGCATAAAAAATTTTTAAAAAAAAAGGAAATCAGAGTGAATCAACGAAAACAAGTAAATTTATTGCAAACACAAAACAACACAACTGCCAAATAAATCTAGATTTTTTTTTATTTTAAAAGATAAACCATTCACCTCGTTTGAACAGCAGAAAATATCAAAGTGAAAAAAGGAATAATCGTAAAGACAATCACTGATTCAGAGGAAATTAAAAGAATCGCAAGAGTATACTATTTCTTAGACTCGACGTAAATAAATTGGAAAGCCTGGGTAAAATGAATAAGGTTTCGTCATCGAAAACGGACTCACAAATACGGAGGACAATTTGGTGACGGGCAGAGGGGAGGGGTTTGGGGGGCTGGAAGGATGGGGTTAAAGAAATTCAAATTAGAGGCTGATGGATGGTCACGGGGATGGGGAGCACGGCACAGGGAATGCAGTCAGCAGTAAGGTAATGGCTAGGCGGAGAGCCAGAAGGGAGAACAAGCAATTAGGGGGATCGTTTTATAAACTATAAATGTCTAACCAACATGCTGTAAGCTTTTAACTAATCATAAAATAAAATTTTTTAAAAAAGAATAACTTTTAGAAAACATGGAGCGTCAAAACTGACAAGAGAAAAGACAGAAAATCCGATCGTTTACATGGAAGTAACACATAAAACGGTCAAAGTGATCCGCTCAGAAAAATAGCAGGCAGAGAGTTTCATAAATCCTGCCAAAACTTAATAAAAAGGATAAGTCCGAAGTTATTTGAGTTGTTCTTGGACACGGAAAAAGAAAAAGGAACTTCAAAAAAATTTTAATCAAGCAAATATAATATGGATCCCAAAATCCGAGAAAGACGACGAATCATCTTATTCTAAGTATTAATGCAAAAATTTCAGCATCGGCTCCAGAACCCAGCATCAGGCGGAGGAACGAATGCAGGATGATCAAGCATGTTTTCTCCCGGGAAGAAAACGATAAGTAAATTTCCGCTCAGTCGTAGACCTAGATTTTCGCATCTTATGGATCTAAGTGGGAAAATTTAATGATCCTCTCTGGAGACACGGAAAAGGGGCGAAATCCAGAATTCGAGCATCATTCTTTATCAAAGAAAAAAAAAAGTCAATGCAATGAAACAGAAGGACATGCCTCTTGATCAAAGATAATAAGCTTCGTCTAAATATTAACGGAGAATCAGAGCGCTTTCGGAGGCGAAAAGCAGCAACTTGGAGAAAATGCCGGCTGCAACGATCATAGAGCATGAGAAAAGGGTAAAATACCTAGGGACACACAGGAGATGTGCTTGCCGATTAGAAAGAAACTTTAATGAGAGGCAGCAACGTCCAGAAGGAATGGAAACCCACCTTGCGGTCTTGGCTGGAAAGACTCGACGCTATCGAGATGTCGGCCCACTCTATATTGTTTACAAATTTAAAAAATCCCATAAAAAGCTCCGGCTTTGCCAGAGAGAAGGCATTAGATAGGGTGTGGAGACTAATTGGACAAGCTGGTTCTGGTGGGAAAAGCAACAGAACGGGCAGGAAACACTGTGAATCAGACAAAAAAACGAAGACGTCCAGGCCCTATCAGATATTAAAATATACGGCAAAGCCACAGAAATAGGAGGAAAGTTGCATTTGCTCATGGGGAGTTGGATTAATAGAAGAAAAATAAAGGACGTCGAGGTAGGGGATGTCAAACATCATGAAGGTGGCATCCGGAAGCAAGAGCCTTTGTAGGTCACATGGTGGGGAAAGGGCGAGTCGGGTACACACAGAGCTCTGGGGCACCCTGATGTGGAAAAAAAAAATAAAGGAGAAATGCAAAACCCAACGAATGCCTCTTCCACGTTGTTAAGTGAATCGGGCCTCGTGATTGGAAAAAAATAAAAATTTTTTTAAAAAGCAAATTAAAATCCCTCTCGGGGAACCAGGACTTAGACTCCCTCGTGCATCTCAGCACCCACGGGCACCCCGGACACTCTCAGGCCACGTGTTTGAAGCCCACTCCCAGCCTCTGAGATCCCCTTTGGCCCCCACCGCTGCTGCCCTTTCTCTGTGCCCCATTTGCCTACAAGACTAAACCCCAAAAAGACAGGGGCTTCTGGAAAGTCCGCCTTTTCCAGCCATCCTGCAGAGGGTCCAGATAATGCCTCAGACCTTCCTTGTAGTGTGGCCTTGGTATGGCTTCCATGAGGGTATCTATTTAAGGGTGTTTTTAGGCCGCTCGTTTGCCCCGTGGTCAGGGGGGCTTCATAAAACACCCAAATCGTGTCGCTCTATGGATTCCCCACTCCCCAGAGACCCCGTCCCTAAACAGCTTTCTCTTTTTCGTCCTCACCTGTGCTGTCAAACCTTCCAATGATAGTGCCGGGCTCTGTAATTTTGTCTGCCACCGGCACCTTTCATGTCACAGTGAGATCTCGTCATCAGACGGGTGGCTGTCTCCCCCATTATAGCTTGTTTTGGGGCTCTGAAGTCATAGAGCTGGCTTTTTCTGCCCCCACCCCGTCATCTTCCCAAGCTTGTCCCCAAAAGGCAGATGTCGCTTCCCTACTGGAAACATGCACACTGCTTGGGGGCATGCTCACCCCCTCAGAAAGTGTGGGGATACCTCGAGGGCCTCAGTCGGGTTGTAGAGTTTGCCTAGAAACCTGATGATCTGAGCTGCAACCCCGTAAGCCACACGAATCCTTTCCCGCCTAGAAGGTGTCACCCGCCTGTTTGGACACCAAAGGCCTTGCTGAGCGACTCCGGAGGAGAGGATTCAGGTAAGACCGGCGCCGAAGGCGCACGGCTGTGCGGGTGTTCGGAACTAGCCCAGACCTCCGAATGCCTGCGTCCCCAAGTCGTTTTGTAAACAGTGCGAGTGGAAATATGGCAAAGTTAAAAAACCACCCCCTTCTCCCACCAAAAGCAAGCAGGGGCAGCGCTCGGGAGGATTCTTTGACCGGCAGACGTCGGTTCTCAGTGCTCTCTTGGGGCAACGCGGATCCAGGTGGACAGAGGTCCCATCCACTGTGCCACGTGCAATGGGAGCCATTGGACGCCGAGGCACCTTTTTGATGGGGCCGTGCTGGTGCCAGGCATGTGATCGTGAAATGAGGCGTTGGTTTGGCGCCGTGGACGGCGCCGGTTGTCCCTTCCGACGGCTCTGTGCAGCAACAGGTCACCTGTGATAAGGCTCTGTCCTCCTCTGGCTTTTCTCCTTGCGAATGGCACGATCGTCGAATCCTACAAATGCCTCTTGTCTCCTCCAACCAGGGGCGGTTCTTGCATTTGCCGATCTCCATGGCGAGCGCTACAAATTAACTGTAAACTTAGCATTTGGGCAGGTTGACAGGTTGTCGCTTATCTCCATTCATAGGCAGAAGGGTAGTGAATTTCCTTTCACCCAATGCCAACGGGTTTTCCCCAGAAAAAAAAGAAGAAAATCCACGTGGGGTTTGTATTTAAGGATCGCAGGCCAGAGTGTTGTAGAGATCGACATGATTGACGGCTTAAATGGGAGAAAAGTTGACGTCGATCCCGCAGAGACTGTAGACGCTCTCATTGCCCCGACTCGGAGAGACAATGCGGGGCAAAGAGAGTGAAATGATGAGCGTGAAAATAAAAAAATAAATAAAAAGTGTTTCTAATGATGAGAGGTTTCGAACCGAGCCCGGAGCCTTGAAAGCGTCGACCTCGGGAACACTGAGACATTGGGACACAGAGCCAAGGCTGCACGGCCGACGACGACGAGCGTGCGGGAGAATTTTTTCGTCGGGCCAGGTGCAACCTCTGCTGTCCTTTCCAACGGAAAGTCTACGAGGGCCTCGTTCCCCTTCTCTAAACCAAACCCCTCGAAGGCTGTTCCTTGCTCTCGGTTCGTCTGGCCAACACAAGCAAAGGGCGATGGGTGCGATCCCAAAATCCTTACGACTGACTCCGAATGTCCTGCCATTTTTATTTTTTTATTTTATTTTATTTATTTTTTTTTATTTTTTTTTATTTTATTATTTTATTTTATTTTTTATTTTATTTTATTTTATTTTATTTATTTTATTTTTTATTTTGTTATTTTATTTTTTTTATTTTACTTATTTTATTTTTTATTTTTTATTTTATTTTATTATTTTATTTTATTTTTTATTTTATTTTATTTTATTTTATTTTATTTCATTTATTTTTTATTTTGTTATTTTATTTTTTATTTTATTTTATTTTATTTATTTTATTTTTTATTTTATTATTTTATTTTATTTTATTTTATTTATTTTATTTTATTTTATTTTTATTTATTTATTTTATTATTTTATTTTATTATTTTATTTTATTTTATTTATTTTATTTTAGTTTATTTTTATTTATTTATTTTATTATTTTATTTTATTATTTTATTTTATTTATTTATTATTTTATTTTATTTTATTTTATTTTATTTTACTTTATTTTATTTTTTGGTGCAGAACAAGAGCATTCACGTGGACTTGACCTTTCGAGCACGGTCTGCACTCAGGGTCGGTTGCAAAGGCAGCGGAGGGAGGGGCGAGCTGTTTCGCGGGGAGCCATCAGGAGGGACCGAAACGACAGCGAGAGGCAAAGCCACAAATGCTAACTGGGGCCACTGGGAGGAAGGAGCATCGTGTTAAATCCTTCCGTCACCTGCTGCGCTTCCATCCTTCCCGCGTGGCCGACCACCGCCAAGGCCCACTCTTCCCGCTCATTCTTTACCCACTTTAACGTGGATAAAAACTAAAACATGGTTAGTTCTGCCTTTGCTTTTTCTACCGTTAATTGAGAGTCGCACACGCGCATGCTCACGCCCCCTGGCAGCGTCAGCCGTGCAGATGACGCCCGGGGAACGGTCCCGAGTTCCAGGCTCTATGACACCATCGGGTCACGGTCGCTTTTCCTTACAGAGACCGGTTTCCCGCAAACAATGTCACAGCGACGGCTTTTGTCCGCTCACAGGCCTACGAGCATCATCCTGAGTTTTCTAAAACTTACTGCCGTTCCTGTCGCCTTCATCCTCAGCAGAACCTTGTCTCCTCCCAGACTACATTGACATCGGCGTCCCTCAAACCTGTCACCACAGACCTGTGCAGCCAGATAACCATTTGGCGTTGTCATCCAGGCTCATGAGCAGCTCAGGCACACTCAGGGGATGCTGACCCGCTTCCCGAAGAGTCGGGGTCCCCCAGGCGTCCCCATGAACAGAAAGGCGTTGGCCTTTGGAGGTGCTGACGCGGGAGAGGCAACCAGGGCAGCCAGGAGGAGGTGGCATTGGCGTTCCAGGTGGGCTGGAGGTGCGGATTCTGGAGACCGGGGTGGGGGTTTCACTGCAGAGGAGGAACAGGAGAGGGGAGGCGGCCTACAGCCTTGAGATGCACGAGACGTGGCCGAGGAGCCGGCACAGGACGTGTCTGCAGAACACACGATCATGAACGTGAACTGTGATGGCGACCAGGGCGTGGCCTTTCGTGCTTCAGGGTCGGTCTCCTGCAGAAGTGTCTTCTGAAGCCCCCCGTGTCCACGATTTAACCCGAAAGGCCTTGATCTTCTGCAGGGAGACGTGCCGACATCCACCTAGGTGATGGTGTGTTCCTGGACTCCGATTTGTTCTCACTCTGATGGAAAAGCATCCAACCCTTGCTCCGAGGTCTGGTTGAAATGACACGCGTTGCCCGAATCCTTCCCTGATGCTCCGACAACGAGGGGGACGCCTCGTTCTCCGGCATCCCACAGAACTGTGTGACTCCCATGTGGCGTCTTGTCCTATAAATGTCTCCACGCGTGTCCTCTCCCCTTCTACACACCGATCCCCCTGCAATGAGCTGAAGCAGACGAGCACGGAGCCATAGGAATGGCCAAGGCTTTCCAAGCAGGCCGACCGGGGTCCCGATCCTGACTCCCATACCTGCCCCGAGGCCATGCGTGTCCACTGGCCGAGCATCAGGCCTTTGCAGGGCCATGACAAATACGAGGTCACACGCTCCGGGGATGGCTTGATTCAGTCAGAGAAAATGGGACACGGACCCGCTGGGTGTGCCCATGTGATGGAATCTCCGAGTCGGGTTCAAACTATCCTCACTCAGGTCCTCGTATCACGTACGTCTCCACGAACCCACCCTCCCCAGACACATTCTACTTCTCAACTCAATAGCGAACCTCGCGTTTCCCATCACGTTTCCTCAGGTCCCTGCCCCTTGTCTGAGCTTTTTCATCTCTGACTTAACACGTAAATCTACATGCATCTTAGGGGCCAGACTATGGTGTGACCCTCACAGGCCTGCTCTGGCTCGCCTTCTCTTCAACCCTGCACCCAGGGAGCTGTCTGAATGCTGATTCTGCCCTCCTGGGTGGGGGCCGAACTTCCCACCCCGGGGTTACCCCCAAATCTGACAACCAAGCCTTCCACACGTGCCTCCAAAATGACAAGAAACGGTGAAGAGGATGAGAGCGAGAAAGCCCCGCCTGCAAGAACGCCTCTGAAGCACCCCAGCAGGGAGCGTTTTCCTTCTCCTGCAAGACTGAGGGACCCCTAAGTCCTGGGGGCCGTCCCTTCGGCGACTTAGTGGATGTAGAGAGTCTGGACCAGTGTTTCGAGGTGATTTCCCCCCATAGTGGGCATTTGACAAAGTCCAAAGTCACTTAGGATGGGCATAGCTGGGGTGGGGGATGTGGGGGGGGGTGAGGGGTGCTACTGGCATTAGAGCTGGAGACCCCGGACGCTCCTAAACCTCCCACAGACCACAGGACAGCCCCTTCCCCCTACAGAGAACCATCCAGCCCCAAATCGCCAGGGCCGAGGTCGAGAACACCCCGTCTAGAGGCCACACGGACGTGTTACGAAGCCAAAACCAGTGGGACCCGTCGTACGTATTGACATCGGGGACCCACTGAGGAAAGGTCCGCGTGAGTCAGTAAATGTGCCTTTTCACAGAAATTGCTGCACGTGGGCACGGCAGGCGGGAAGGACGGTGCGACAGAAGCAGGTGTCGCACCTGTAGATGCCTCCAGGCCTCAGTTTACCATCCACGACGGCGGGGCGCACGGGTTGCTTTTCATTCTATAAAATGCCACATACGGCGACTCTCTCGTTGTTGCAATCCTGGAGGAAGCAGAGCATTTTTTAACTAGTGGTTGTTCCAGAAGGTTCTTGCTAACGGCGAGTGCGGCGTGTTACACCATTACCGCTTGGAAGCATCAGCCTAATCTGCCAGGTCCGCTTGTTTGCGCTCGCATCACAGTGTGTGGACACACACTCACCTCTGGTTTATGCTCCCGAACATCAACTTCCAATGTCATCCCTACCGGGTGGCTCCCTTCGGACCTGCCGCAGACCCGACGACGGCGATTTATTGTTTTGCAAACAGAGCCGCCGCGCAGTGACTGCTTCGCAATCATGTTCCCCGTTCATTTTTATGACGTTTGCGAAAAACCGAAACTTCTCTTTTCCATTCCCAGTTTCTACCGGGATTGACTGGTGAAACGTCATAAAAAGGGGAGAAAGAATTCGTCTTTTCTTTTGCTACAACGACTTGGACTATAGGCCTAGACGGGTCGGACATCCCCGGTCCTCTGTGCCAGGGGTCCCCAAACCTCGGGCCATGGACCAGGACCGGTCCGTGGCCTGTCACAAACGGGGGGGCCGCACATGGGGAGGTGAGTGGCAGGCTGGCCGGTGATCCCCATCCACGGACGCTTCAGGGACGTGACCAAGTGCAGGAAGCTGGTTTTGGCACAAAGCCCTCCCCGGAGGTCCCCAAAACACGTGTCTTTGAGACTCTGGCATCAGGAATGACAAGAAAGAGTCAAAGCGTCTCTGTTTAGTAAAAGAATGAGGCATCCTTTAAAGGTATGTATGGCCCCGATGCAGTTTCTTCCCCTATGGGGTTACTTGAAAAACGTCTTAAAGAACGAGGACAGAGGAGAATCGTTTGTGGATATTTGACCCCAACCAACCCACCTCCTGCCCCCAATTTTATTCCTTTTGGTTGAACATGCCATTGACATTTTAATTAGCTATTTTAATTGTTTGATGTTTTAAATTTTAATTGAACAGTGTCATCGCCATGACTCCCTTGTGACCTACAGCTTTGTGACATTTCGCGTCTACCCTTCCTGAAACGCATGGGCCCTGCCCACATATTTTCCTTTCCCTCGAACAAAATGGGGAAGAATCCACGGAATGACACGGCCGGCCGTGACGACTTCAGGGGGGCACGGGCCTGCAATCACAGCCGGCTCACTCAGCTTGCCAGACATGAGCCTGCCCGCGCCCAACCCGCCAACACCGATTAGCCTTGCAAGATATTTTTAGAAATCCATCGCTTGGGGTTATTTCTGAAAGTGGGCCAGCTGCCAGGGTGGAATGCACATTACACAATGCACGAACAGCCTCAGATTTAGACCTGGCAGAACTGAAAAGGGAAAGAAACTCCTGCCCGTGGACAGTCAATTCCCAAAGACCCACGGGAGAAGAACCTTGGGGTCGTGGAGTTGTTTGGTTCTGCCCCCTGACCCTTACGCAGGGCTTAACTTACAACTTTTCCCCAAGCTTTTGCTTCTACCATTGCCTCAATATCTCCCAGAAAGAACATTCACAGCTTCCTTTGGAGATGGCTTCCAGGGTCTGAGACGCGAATGTTGGGCACCTGCAATCTCTCCCTTCACCTTTTTCTGGTCCCGAACTCTGTCATTTAGGGTCATTTAGGGTCATTCCCACAAAAGCGTGTAGGTGGGAGCACAGGGCAAAGGCCAGGAATGGATGAACAAATGCATAAATGTGGTGTTTTACCTCCGAAGACTAGAATTTGTGGTCGAATTATAACCTTGTTGTATTGCATGGACATGCCCAGGGGGCCGGCGAGCTCAAGCTCATTCTTTCAAGGCCCGTTCCGTCACGCCGGCCATCGTTCCGTCGGCCAAAGCGAGTCGCACAGCTGAGCCGGACACAAAACCTGGCTAAGCGTGTTCTCTCCAGAGCAAGCCTGTGACCCCCTCAAAACATGCAAGCTCTTCCCCAGTTCTTTTTCCACTTGACGGATGAACGAAACTTTCATTTTTTCCCCCAAAATATCCTAGTTTCTCTAAACTCCGTGCCTTGAAATATGCTGTCCCTCCGCCTCGTATAATCCCCTATGCTTTTGTCGCCTCTTAGGCCATAAACCTAGCTTGCCAGGCAAATTCCTGCTTATTCTCCCAAATTATGATGTTGTAGAAGTACGTCTAGATCCTACAATCCTAAAAGGGCGCCTACACCAGATCCTTTAACACGTCCCCGTGTCCCTTATGCTTTTCCCATGGCAGCTACTGAATGTTTTAAACTAAGAGGATTGATTGATCCTCTCTGGGAGGACACATTCCGTCCTTCTTGCCCAGCTTTGTGCCCCCCAGTCCCTAGATGGGCACCCAGCATACCGCAAACACTCGGTAGATGTTTCTAGATGAATACTCTGGATATGTTTACTCATCCTTCATGAACCATGAACACTGACCCTATTACATAAACTGATCCCACCTACTAACAGGTTCTCTTTCCCCGCTCTTTTCTTATTAAAGTTCTAAAAATAAGATAAAAATAACCCTAAACTCTGACTCACTCTGAGCACCCTGCCCCATTCATCTGAGGGGAATCGGATGTCGCTGGAATTTTCACCACACAAAAAAAAGCACCATTTGAACCCAAAATAAACCCGAGGTTGTACTTTGCATCCTCTGTGGCTTAGAATGTATTTTTTATTTTTTATTTTTTAAATATTCTCATGACATGGGGAGACTGATCCCTGCAAATTGGAACTGTCAGTTTAACGCAGGCCAGGCGCTTTCCTCCTTCTGCAGCTCATTCCGAACAAAACCTCGAGAACAAAACGTCCCTGGTGACGGATGGTCCATCCCTAAATAAATAATCGCTCATAGCAAACCAACGGCTGGCTGCTAATAATATAAATACAGGTTACATCTACCTGTCACCATCCTTTGTCAACCTAGGAGCTCGTGCCAACCAACAGGCCTCTAGACGACATCTGAACGGCTCGTCTATGTAGCAGCTTTGCTGAAGACAAGCATTTCATCATAAATCCCCAAAAGTAAACCGATGATCCTCCTCTCTCCATTAGAAAGCGTCCCTTTCCCCCAACGAATCACAATAAGCTCAACGAACATGACACTCACAGTGACAGGGACAGCCTTCGGCCGCAAATTCTGTGAAGGATTTACTCGGACTCCCGAGGTGACGATCCAGAACTCTTAGAGAGGGGCTGGTGAGAGGATTGTGACAATCCACTGTGCCTTCCGATCAATAACTAATTCGCCGCTGCCACAAAAGCATTAATAGAACGGGGTAACCATTGCGACGTCGCCATACAGTCACTTAGTTCTTTAGAAAACTCTCTGCACGAGGCCAGGAGAAGCCATCGATGGCTTTTCTCAGGAGAGACTGCGGGTAACTCATCATGATGTCTCTATTTCTTGCAGCCGTGGCTCTCGTTTGGACATGCCTGGAGGTATTTTGGGTCGTTTGTGTCCTGGATGGGGCTGTGTCACTAGCGTCTGGCGGCTGGAGGTCAGGGATGTCACTAAACATCCCACAATGCATAGGTCGGCACCCCAAACGCGACAAAGATCCTCCGGCCCACCATGTCAACAGCACTGATGCCGAGAAAGCATGCCCTACAGCACTCAACACACGGAATTTCCACGACGGTGCTGCGCCGTGTGACCGTCACTACCTACTGGCCTTTGAAAAGTGGAAGGTCCAAATGCACGCGCACTTTTTAAGTGAAAAATATACGCCCCGTTCTGAACATTTCGTATGAAAAGAAGGAGCTAGACGATCTCAGTATTCTTATAGTGATCAGATATCAAAATCATAGTATTTCTGGTGTAATGGGCAAAAGAAAAAATATGATTAACGTTCATTTCATCTCTTTCTTTTCACTTTTTCTAATAAGTCTACGAGAAAACAGAAAATGACATCTGTGATATGTGGCTCATTTTTTTTTTTTTTTGTCATGTCTGTTCGTGGCTTTTAGGTTTAGATCCCACGTGGTGTGCAATCATGTTGTTTTCTACTTGTTCTGTCTGGCTATTTCACTTAGCCTCATCACTCCAGGTCTATCCATGGGGTTGCAAATGGCAATGTTTCATCTCTTCTCATGGCTGAGTAATATTCCATTGTATATCTGCACCACATCTTTATCCGATCATCTATTATTATAGGACACTTCAGGTGCTCCCATGTCCTGGCCGCCATGTATAATGCTGCTATGAACATCGGTGTGCATATAGCTTTTTGGATAAATTGCATTTTTTTTTTCGCTAGCATTGGGCTAGGAGTTCCTTCTGTTTCCTCGATGCCACGCTGTCTTTACCCATGAAAGTAAAGGTTCTCCCAAAGCAAATTCAAATTTGAAAAGCACCCAGTTCCTGTGTCTGTATAAGATGAATATAAGGACTAAGTTATTTACTCAGATCAGAGATCACATGAATTGCAAGATGAACTTTTCCTGTTTGTATTAGTTTACCCAACTGGGTTGAGATAATAACAATAAAGAAAATGCAGAGTTATGAGACTGTATATTTGTATGTCCAAATGGTTAAAAATTAATTCATTAGTAAAATGTCCCACGAGTCGACAGATTGAAAAGCTAGAAGGTAAACAAACGGGACTTCTCACAGTTGACAACTATTTTGGAGTGGCAAGCACAGTGCCTAGCTCAATTAAGAGAATGACCCCTAGAAACAGGAGGATTTGACAAATTCATTAAACTGGTCATTATCAGATTCAAAACCGCTCTCTACGTAGGCCCAAGGGGACAGTGCTGGAGAGCAAAAGCCATAGTCCCTTTCCTAAGGATCCCCTCAAAGGGAAATAAAAAAAAAACAAACAGGACCAACAGATGGAGATATGAAATAAATAAGTCCCGCCAACAAATGGCGATATTTCAAATGAGAGTTTGGAGTGAATAAAGAGAATTTTAGAACTTTATCCGAGAAGCAATGGGGAAGCAGCGAATACAGCAAGGCCGCCATCACAGTCATGGCTAGGTCATCCTCTGTCTGACTTATCTCAGCACGATGCCCTCAAGCTCCATTCGTGGTGTCACAAATGCCAGGATTTCCTTCTCCCTCAAGGCTGAGTAATATTCCGTTACACACACACATGCACACGCCACCACACCTTCTCTATCCACTCCTCCACAGATGGACTCCACCTGGCTGCAGATGTAAAGGAGGCGGCATTACTGGTCCAGGATTTATTGCCAACAAAACACTAAGCAAAATTACACTCAGCACTTTAAAGTGAAGCGTGCCAGCAAGGAGAACACCGGGGCGCCTGAGAATTACTAAGCTCCGAAGTGATCGCTGGCAATGGCACGGAAATATTTTGCGGCAAAACATCCTGTTCCCTCATCTCCGAAGACATCGTTGCCAACCACGACGTCAGTCTAATTAGGATGTTGGAGGAAATGCATCTTTCTTGGAAAAAGAAGGACTGAGTAAAAGCGAGAGAGAGAGAATCAGACCAAATAACTTTTTCTAAATATTGGTCATTACTTCCTGATCATCTAATACATTCAGAGTAAAACCTAAGTTTTCACTTGTCGTGGAAATTCAGTATTTCTACCATTTTCTTTATGTAAATGTAAATGCCTTTTAAAAGAGAAGAAGAATGGGGTGCGGTGGGGTTCATTTATTTGTTTTGGGTAAAACAAGAAAAAGTTAAACTCCAGGCCTCGGAGTATCAAAAGAACTACCGGTACCATTGGAGATTAATCGGAGCTTGTTGAAGAAAAGACAGAAGCCAAAGGAACCACAGAGACCATGTGACTGCTAGAGATTTGCCACCCAATTAGCAAAAAAACATGTTTCTCAAAGGCATGAGGCACAACCAGGGGTACAGAACTCATTTTATTTGTTTGCAAGAAGGCAGAGCAAACCAGCTGGTAGCAGGCATGAGGCACAACCAGGGGTACAGAACTCACATTATTTGTTTGCAAGAAGGCAGAGCAAACCAGCTGGTAGCAGGAGCCTCCTGTGCCCAATTAGCTTCCAGAAACACAAAAAGAAGGATTAAAGGAAGAATCACGTGCACAAGTCATATTTGCAGGCATCGTCCTGTCTCTGCAGCAGTGAGGAAAAGAGAATAATATAATTAAGAAACGGTTTAAAATCGGCCTTTGTCATTGGCTGGGATAAAAGGATAAATAACTTCACACACCAGACGTCTTGGTACATGAGTCCTGTCTCTCACCCACAGAAAACCTCCAGAAATAAAACATAAAATATATACGTACAGATAGGCAGAAATCAATAGCTTCCTCGTACATAGGTAATCAACAGAAATTAGAAGACATAATTGAATAAATGTACCATTTTAAAAAGGAATAATAAATACAAAATGCCTAGAACTAGACTTAAGAAATATGTAGGAACTGGAGGAAGAATATTTTTTAAGTTCTTCTGGTGGAGGGGGCAAGAAAATTCAACCCAACTTGCTGAATATGAAGAATCCATCATGCAAATTTATCCGAAATAAAACCCAAAGGCGTTGTTTCAGGAAATGGGTATTTTCATACCAAATTTCATAGACAAGTAAGCAACTCTAAAATCACTCAACTAGAAAACGAAAACACCTCCATAAAAAAATAGAGATTTTTAACAGATACTTCGCAACGAAAAAGCGTTCAAATGGACACTAAGCACACACGAGAAAAACGTTCAGCCACACTCGTCACCGGTGCAAAGCAAAATAAAGCCACGGTGTGATTCCAGCACATACGGAGCCTGAAGGGTGAACATCAAAAAGCCTGTCAAGTGATGCTGAGGAATGAGAGCCAAGGGAGCTGTTACACATGCTCGTGGGAGTGAAAACAGGGCTGTCACCTTGAGAAAGGACTGGGCGTTCTCAAAAAGCTAAGAACCTACCCTGTGACCCAGCCATTTTATTGAAATGTATTTTCTCCATCCCAGAAAAAAATATATATATATTTATATATTTTTATAGACTATAAAATACAGAATATATATATTTATATATTTTATAGAATATAAAATTATAAATATAGATTTATATATTTTATTATATATTCTATATTTTTATATTCTATAAAATATATAAATATATTTATATATTTATATTTTTATTTATATTTTTATAGAATATGAAAATATATATTTATATTTTATAGAATATAAAAATATATAATATATATTTACATTTTATAGAATATAAAAATATAAAATATAGATATATATTTATATTTTTATAGAATATAAAAATATAAAATATAGATATTCTACTTATAGAATATATAAGTATATTCAATTTACTGAATATGTAGATATTCTATATTCTCAATTCTATATTCTATATATACAGTCCACAAAATGAACTGTGCAAGGATGTTCATAGCAGCTCTGTTCCCAAAAGCTAAAACTTGCAAACAGCCCAGGTGGCGGCAAAGGGAATAAACCCACCAAGTGTGATGTAGTCGTACGTGGATTATTGCTCATTGATAAAAAGCGACCAGCTACAGACTCGGGCAAGACCATGGCGCTGGTGAGGAAGCCTTCCACCGAGAACACACCCTGCGAAGTCAGAACGGTAGCCTCTGCCATCGCAGGCCTGGGGATGGATGAGGAGATGGCCTGGGCGGTGGCGGTGTTCTCTGTCTCCAACAGAGCGGGGGTCACACAGCATAGGCACTTGTCAAAACCTGGCGACTTCGTCCCTAAGATTTGTGCATCTCATTGTATGGAAAATTCAGCTCAAAATTTAAAACATGCTATAAGCAAACACTAAACTCTAGTTGATGATAAACGCATGCGAATGTATTTAGGGGGAAGCATACTGATGTCTCTAGTTTACTTTGAAATGCATCAAAAAATAAGACGGATTCATGCGTAGGGAGATTATTAAGTGGATACATACACGGTAAAGAAAACACGAAAATAGGAAAATATTGGTAGACTCTATGTGTTGGGTAAATAGCTGTCCACTGTAAATTTCCTTCAACATTTCCGTAGGCTCAAAATTTTTAAATGAAATGTTGAGAAACTTAAGCACTCGTGAAGGCTTCCCCTTACGCATGCTAAAACTATTTGTGTTAGATATTAAAGTTAACAAAAATAGAGAAAAAGGTCAATGTGACAGAGTGGAAAATTTTTATTTAGAAACAGAACCCCGGAAATCCAGAAATTTAGTGGGTATAAAATTTCGGTTATAAGAGATGAATAAGTCCTAAAAATCTGACGTACTGAGTTTTACCCATGGTTTACAATACTGTACTGAGCACTTAAAAATGTATCAGAGCTCAGGCTAAGTGTTCTTACTACAATAAAAAATGGAGAAATTTAGATGTTATAGGAGACAGCTTAAAGCAGAAGGGAAAAGACGGATTACTTAATAAATAGCGTGGAAACCAATGGCTGCCTTCTGGAATAAAATATTCGGATCTCTATGCCTCACACGCCAGGATAACTTCCAAATACAATAAAGATTTAAACAAATATAAAATGTGGAATGAACTAACAAACTAAAGAAACCATAGGATGATTCTTTTTTTAATGCAGCTATAACCAAATGCCAGAAATAATAAAAATGCTGAAGAAATCAACCACGCAGAAGTCAGGAGTCTTACGGCAAACTACAAGGAGCCAATTCAAGAGACAGATGACAAACGTGAGGGAAACTGTACTATGTCACGGGGTTAATTTCTCTATAAATAAGTAGTTCGTAGATATAATGTCAGCAACTCAATAGAAAAAAAAATAAACAAAAATGATATGAACGGAGAATTCGTACAAAAAGAAAGACGAATGGTTTTTAGTTCCACGAAAACATCCTCAACCTCAAATGGAATGAAAAAAATGTATATCTCGTGTGGCTCTCATTTGCATTTCTATCAGAAACGGAAAAAAAGAAAGGCGCAGAATGTATATAATTCGCTTAGAAAACACACACAGACCCATGACGACACATGAAAATATGTTTGCACATTTTTTTTTCAGGCTCCAGAAAGGCACGCAAGAAATAAGAAAATGCGTTGCTTGTTCGGAGCGACAGGGAGATTTTTTTTTTTTCCCAGTAGACCCTTTTACATGTTTTGAATTCTTAATCATATAGATGTACTACCTGATAAAAATTCGATTAAAAATAAAAAAGCGAAAGCAATTCTATCGTAAACAAAGGCAGCAAGCAGAGCGGGAAGCAGCCAAGTTCTAGCCCGGCTCCAGTTCTAATTAATTATGTGAACTTGGCCCAGCATCCTGGAGTCATGAACTAGGCTGATTGTTAAAAATCTGACAAATATTCTCCTCCCTCACGCTTGTCCCATCCTACAGGACAGAAAACTGAAGCACAGAAAACATTAAATGGCCTAGATGATGTCACCAGCAGTCAGGCGAAGGCAGAGCCAACAAAAGCAGTGGGTGAGTCAGTTTATTCTCCTTTGAGATGGGAGTCCTGCCATTGAGAGACGAAGAGACAAGCCCTACAGATGCGGGAAAATATTTGTAAATCACAGAACGGACGAAGGATCCAGCACGTGTCAAGGACTCTCCAAACTCAACCGTGAGACAGAAAACCGAGATGCGCGTGAAAAGCGGGTCGACCTCTTAAGTCGTCAGGAAAATGCAAATCACCCCCACGGGGAGATACACACCCCTGTGCGTCCTTAGAAGGGCTAGAAGGTTTCTAAACGTGACAATGACACATGACGAAGGGAATACAGAGCAGCTGGAATGCTCGTGCACTGCTGATGTGCGAAACACCAAAGGGGCCGACAGTCTAGAAGAGAGTTGGGCAGATTTTGTAAATGCTTCTCACATCGCTCAGGCACATCACTCGCAGGTGTTTCCCCAAGAGAAATAAAAACTAACATCGACAAAAAGCTCATTGTCAACAAAAAGCTCCTTCAACTGCTGCACACCCATGTGGTGGAATACTATGCAGCCCTGAAAAAGGAACCAAGTCCCGATACATCAACGACCCGGCTGGATCTCAAAGGCATAGTGCTGAGCGGAACCAGCCAGTCTCCAAAGGCTGCATGCTCCGTGACTCCATGTCCATGACGTTCTGGAAAGGGCAAAGTGGAAGGAACAGAGAACAAATCGATGGTGGCCCGCGGTTTGGGTGTGGGAAGAGAGTGGCTGAAGGTGCAGTCTGGGGGCACTGAGACTGCTGCGTCTCGTGATCATGGTGGCGGATGCACAGTTCTGTGCCCTGTCTCCCCACAAAGAGGGGATTTGACCGTGTCGATCTAAAAGTAAAAATGTTTAAATGGAGTGTCAAATCCAACAATTTGTACAATCCTTTCCATAGTCACGGATATAAAGAAGCTTTTATTTAAAGATATAAAGATGCTTTTGCTTTTTAAAAGAATAACAGTTCACCAAGGACTAGTCTGGATGTGGCAAAAAAAAATTTTTTTTTAAATAAAAAAAACATCATTTTTTATTTGGAAAAAAAAAAAAAGCCTGAATAACCAAGAAATTCACAAGGCCGTGATGATGTGGAGACACAGGAAACCTGGATCTCCCTCGACATAGCCCTTTGCCTCCCTCTAAGCATGTCCTTGGCTCAGATCGACTGTCTAGAAAGACGCCCCCCTTTAAAGCAGCGGTCCCCAACCTCTGTGGCCCCAGGGACTGGTGCCCCTGTGAGAATTCAAGGAGCTGAGGCGGTGATGCCAGCGCTGGGAGTGGCCGTAGACACAGATGAAGCTTCCCTCACTGGCCACAGCTCACCTCCTGCTGTGCGACCTGGTCCCTAACAGAGCATAGACTGGGACTGGCCCACTGCCTGGGGGGTTGGGGCCCCTGCTCTAAAGTGATTCTTATTTAGACTTGGTCCCTCCCATGCACAACAGGAGGCAGAGCGCATAGTGCACGGGTCACGTGGAAATGAGGGAGTCACGTCCCCATGAGGCTGATGAGGCCGGTGGCCAAGCAGCAGGGGTGCCGGCCACAGGCTTCATCAGGCCTGACAGGCAGACGCATCTCCATCACTCAGAAAGATCTAGAAACCCCGGCCCACCGTGCGATTGTAACGAAGGCATCGTTTTCGCATTGTTGCACCATGTGCCCACGACTCCCGGCGGAAAGCCCAACCTCTTTATGGCCAAGATATAAAAGAAAATTTTTAAAAATAAAAAATCTGCTGGGGAAAATTGGAAAGACATTTCTTTATAGTATCGTAATCTTTTTAAAATGATTTCCCCTGAATAGGCCCCTTTCCTCTTCTCAGTCTGGCTGTTGCCATCTTCATCTTCTGGTTGTGAAATGTGTTCGCTATGTGTCTAGATGACAGTGGAAGCCTCTCGAAATGCTCACGAGGCGTCCGGAAAACGGCGGCCCGGTGAGCAGACACGGGGAGGCACAGTCCCTGGGGTGTGTACCTGCCCTCGGTCCCCCATGCACCCCCATCAAGCACCCCGATTGTGCAATGCAGAGAGAGCCAGACGAAAGGGGGGTTCGTAAAGAGGAGCCACTTAGCCCGCGACCAGCAGCTAATGACCATTTCCAAGAAATCGTGTCACCTAAGTTCTGGAAGATGGATCGCTTCTTGCAGCCCAATGATTCCGAAACGAAAAGAGGGAGAGAGACGGGGAATGGAAACGCATCCCTGGGTGATTTTTCTCTTTTTCTGAACCCCAGCGCTGCAGAGTGTGTGCAAAATGCCCCCTGGACGTTTATTTTTAAATATTCGTGGCCGGGTTAGAAACACGTCGTCGCACCTGCTTCCTTCAGCACCAGGCAGCAGCTCAAAAATGTTTCTCTCAGGCGACCGAATTGGAAAAATTTCCATTCGAGACTTAAGATTTTGGGGTCAAATGACGTATCTCCCTGGACTCGTGTTTACCCTGGCAATCCCAATCCGCCTTTGGAAAATTCCAGAACAACGCGGATATCTAAATGGAGAGTCGTGCTTCTATGTCTGAGTTAAATTCAGACTTTCCAAAGCGTCATTGCTGGCTGAGTTGGCTCGCATCTCTCTTGCAATTTTCGCTGATAAAAGAGAGACAACGACCCCTGAACTCTAGACTGGCAGCGCTGGCATCAGTCCCCGAGCCTGCCCAGGAGGTGTCATCCCTTTTGGGAAGTGATCGATCTCCTTGGGAACGAGATGTCCCACGTGAGCAGTTGCTGCAGGCCGTCTTTCATTTATCTCGGGATGAAGCCATCGTGCTGGGATCCCTACGGTCACAAGGACCCCGCCTCCCTGTGAAAAGTGACAGCGACAGTCAGTCGCTCGACCGGCTTCCCGTGTCTGTGTGTTTGGATGTCTTTAACCTGATGTCCCAAAATAGCACGTTCACGCAGCAAAGGAAGAGGGTGATGATGAGGAAGAGAGGGAAAAAAGGCTGGTCTCAGTGGTCGAGACATCCCGCCATGGTCAAAGCAGCAAAGCCCGAGTGCCATCCAGAATGACACACACTGGGACGGCCACCGAGAGGGCTTAAGCTGGAATTATTCCCTATTTGCGTCCAGCGGCCAGTGTATCCACAGAGCTCGCTCATCCCAGGCCGGTATCCCTGACCCCAGGTGTGGACCCAGGACCCCAGTGCCCGATGCCAGTCCTACCCCCTGGACTGTCCTTCTTACCAGCCAAGCCCATGAGGCTGTTATGCCAAGGCCCCTGGCGTCCATGCTGGCTCTACCACTCACTAGCTGGACCGTCCCACGATCCACTCACCTTCCTCGAGTGTGAAATATAGAAAACCACCCTCGTAACATAGATTCTATTTTCAAAATCCCATAAAATGGTACCCTTTAAGGGGCTATCTCAGGGCCTGGGACACAACCAGAGTTTAATAAATCGTGCTTTTGTGTTCCTTGCTGGTCATGCCTGAGCCAGCACGACAATATTCTCTAAAGGTCCAGAGTGTATATACCTCCTCGAGGCTTCTCAAGCACAAATGTGTGAAATAATTGATTTAGGGGGCTTGTTAAATGGCAGGTTCCAGCCATTCGTCGAAATGTCAGTCTGTGACTTTGCACAGAACCCAGGGAGGTTGAAGCCACCATCCCAGATCCTGTGGATGTGTGTGGCCGCAGGGTGGAGTCAGAAGGGCACGGAGGGACGATTTCCTGCCTTGCCAAGAAATAAGAGACCCTACGAGGCAGCGATGACAGATGTCAGCAGTGGCTTTGCGATGTCCACGATCCCCTGTCACCTCGAATCCACATCCCTGCCCACCCGCCTCCTCCGCCGTGGCAGCTTACCCTCAAACGCTGACCCCGAACTGGCTCCAATCTGCCACTGGCCACCTCGCTCCGAAGTCCTGGTCCCCACCTGGTCCCTGTCCTCAGGAAGCAGGTCCTGTCTCTGTGAGCCTCGTGCATGCACATCGGGGCCATAGTCACCGGATCCTCGGTGATGGTGATGTCAACATATGCTCCTCCATGAGCAAGAATTAGAGAAATGGGCTCAGGCACGTGTTTCTAATATTTTACATCACTTCCAGCAGAAATAAATGAAGGGCTGGCCAAAAGTCACTCTGCTTCCCTTACATTTAGGGCTACATGTTGGTTCCCTTCTCCCCGTGGGCTGGGATGACTATCCAAAGCGATGGCTGAACGTTTCGCCCATTCCTGGGTTGGAATGTCCTCCTCTCGGTGGCCAGGTCTGGGCGCACCAGCGGGCCATCAGCCATCTCACCCAGAGTCAGACAAACCTACACGTTCACCCCAGCTCCGGCCCTTGCGACTTTTGTGGCGTTGGATACACTCTTCACCCCATGGGAAAGCGGGGGTTCTCATAAATGGAAACAGCGCGTCACAGAGAGGCCGTAAGGATGAGGTGAACAGAGATGCCCAGTGCCCAAGGAAATACAGTGGGTGCTCTCTAGATGCTCTTCGTCCGTCCTCCCTTCCTCTCTCTCCACTGGGTAAAGATCACGTCGTATCCCGCTTTTATTTCCCGCCCGTTAGAAGTCCCTTTCCCTCTTAGACCAGAAGGAACGATACATGTCCAATGGGAAGGGGGACCCCAGCACCTTGACACAGAGACTCAGCTTCTCTGAGCTCATCTGTTCATCCTCACAGTGTGGGAAAGCGAACTGGGTTATGGTACCCAAATAATAAATAAAATTAATAATATGAAATGAAATGAAATGAAATGAAATAAAATAAAATAAAATAAAATAAAATATATAATAAAAAATAAAATAAAATAAAATAAAATATAAAAAATATATAAAATAAAATAAAATAAAATAAAATAAAATATAAAATATATAAATAAAATAAAATATAAAAAATATATAAAATAAAAATAAAATAAAATAAAATATAAAATATAAAATATATAAATAAAATAAAATATATTAAATAAAATAAAATAAAATAATAAAATAAAATAAAATAAAAAATAAAATAAAATGTGTATAAAATAAAATTTAAAATATATAAAATAAAATAATATAAAATAAAAAATAAAATAATAAAATAAAATGAAATAAATAAAATAAAGTAAAATAAAATAAAATAACCTGCTTTAGAAGTCATTTGCGAAGCCTCTAGAATCCAGATCTAGTTTCAGAATCGAAGAGCTGGGCGCTGAGCTCAGAGAAGAGCAGGACCCGAAGTGGACTCGGAAGCGAGCCGAGACCAAGGTCACGGTGAAGGGAAGGTTCGTAGCAGAGAACCGAGACGGTGTCATGCCAGGACACTTCATCCCAGCTACACGGTCATCACCGCATCTGCCAACAACCTCCTCCTGGGTGGGATTGATTGATCAGGGGGCAAGTTGCAAGGGAAATTGGGGCTCCAGACTCAAGAGTCCAAACATGGTTTCGAAGTCACAGATCCGGACTCCAGAGACAAAGAGAACCAGACGCAGCCCTTAGAAGAGAGACAAGACCAGGGGCCGAGCTCTCCGACATGAGGGGCTCCAAGGACACAGCAAGGACACGGAACGGGACCAGCCTCGCTGGCGACTCTTATTCCTCTGAAGCCAGAACAGGGTGGAGCAAGAGCTGAATTCGGAATATTTGATCTCACCCGCCTGGGCTCCAAACTCTCTTTCTCGTCCCTTCCCTTCTACTCACAGCGTCACCTTCTCCGGGGCCTCTACGGATGGTCACAGGCCTCGAGGACGCAGACAGAGGTGATGCACCAGACAGGCCGCCCACAGAGCTGCCCCACCCCCCATTCGGCAGACACCAAGAAAACGAAAATAAACATATCCATATTAAAAAAAAAAATAGATGAATGAAGATGTGAGCCGTGATGCATGCATGGCCTGGTCATTCCTCCCATTTGCACCCACGTCTGCCCGATCTTAAGCTGTCTTAGGTATGCAACCTCTGACACTCTCGACCTCCCCACCAATGTGGGGCACACTCAGGGCTACGTAGGCTCCCAGATTTCTCTATGAATAATGATTGGGCTGTGGCACCCTCCACCGAAACACACGCGTAGGTGAGCACAACACACACACACAGTTAGCCCCTTGCTTCTGCATCCCTATGGCTTACTAGAAAGAGGAAAGGGGTCCGTTTCTGGGCCCCAGGTCCCTGAAATACTGCATCACACAAGGAAAGACATCAGAAAATACAGCTCCAGTAAAGATTTAATCAAATTTGTTGATGCCTGGAGGACCCCTACGTGCTGTACCTGTGACCCCTCCTTCCACACTCACACAAACTCACTCACACAATCGCTGTCTGCTCCATGTATTCTTACATGGGTCACTCAATTACCTACATTCGGGGCTTGAGGTTGCCAGGTGATGACACAGGATTGCTTTGCCTGCCTGGGAGTGAGATTCCAACCCATTGTATTGGATCTCTGTGTCTCTATTTATTAAATTCACGTGTGGTCACCACTGAACCATGGCCCAGTCAGATTTGGGTTAGAAACAGCTGTAGCGGCAGCCTCATTACCAAAATGTCCTGAAATAGGCACATAAAAATGGACAGAAAAACCAGGTAGCAAAACTAAGGACACATAAGCATCGTATTCGCAGCAAACTTCAGTGACTCCCTATGTCCGTGTGCCCCAAACTGCGAGGCTTGGGAATGGGTGTCTGTGTGGGATGACGCTGAAGAAAGCCTCTGGGGTCCTGGCAGACCTAGAAATAGAAAAGATGGGCCAGTAATATACCTTTACACACTCAGACGTGTATAAACACACACACATACACACATGTACACACACACACACATATATGTTTTTAATGAGCATGAAAGCAACAGAACATGGAGCTCTGTGAAATGCCAAAGCTGCTCTGAACTCAGCTGCTCCAAAAGGTTCAGGAAAACTAATTTCACGTGAGAACGAACCAGCAAAAAGAATCATAGTTGAACCGGATCAAAATTCACTGTAAGGAAAAGGGAAACTAGAGTGATATTCTACAGACGGGAAGAGCACGTCGGAAAACACACCCTTGGCAATCACTCGAAACTACAATCTGCTGCTTCGAAAAGAGCTCAAGGACACTAAAAAAAATGGCATGGAACCATAACGTAAATCAGAAACAGAAGCTCTCAGAAATCAGATGACAAAACTCAAGACAATGACAAATAAGAGAAGTTTTTCGGAAGAAAAAAAAACTAGAAAAAAATTACAAGAGAAAATAAACAACTAAGTAAGGACTCATGAGAAATAAAAGATAAAATGGGAAAATTTCAAAATAAAAAAATGTGAAGCGGTAAAAGTTTTGAAAGTGAGAAATATTTAAATGATCAAAGAACACTCAATATGTTGACAACAAACATCCCTGAAGGCGAAAACCAAAAAACACGGCAACAACAAACAGCAAAAATTATAATTCAAGAAAATTTCCAAAATAAAGATCTGAAATGATATTGAGAGAACCACTCACGTCTCTGAAAATGGTGACTTCAAACAACCCACATGAAGATACTGTTGAATAAAATTTCTGAAATTTAAGAAAAAGAATCTTCGGATTTTATAGGCAAAAACAGAAAATGACATAGGATGGAAATAAAAATATATCACTTTTGGATTTTGATAGCCAGGCTTTATTCCGATTTTTTTAAAAAGGGGAGTAATAACTAAGATACTCCAAGAAGGTAAACGTGACCTGAGGTCTTTATATTCAGCAAAAGTGATGTCCACGTAAGTATTAAATATATAATTACTTGTACGCAAAATGCTGTTGAGGATGAAAGGGAGACAGGAGAACATATCATATAATGATATAATATAGTATAAGCATTAAAAAATGAGGGGGAAATGAGGAGGCAGATGCAAAAAAAGATGATGATAATAATAATAATAATAATAATAATAATAATAAAAAACAACTACTTTAGGGAATCACGTTGGGTACGGTGATAGCATCGGCACCGTTATTTTTGGAGCATTGTCCTTTTAGTGTGGGATAACGAAATGGGTCACTACGCAGAATCTAATTCCGTCCTTAACGGGGCTCTTGAGAATGTGGATCATTGATGGGTAGGGAAAAAGGAGGGGAAAATGTCCCGTAGACATGGTTGGTTGCGTGTTCCTACAGACTCGCAAACTGGAAACGACAAGCAGCCAAGGCGGTGAACCTCCCCGCCACCAAGACTGTGCCCTTGTCGCAGCATGTCGCACTGAAAGACCCGGAAGAACTGGAGAAATGGCTGCTTCCTCGCCTGGGACACAAAATACTCAAGATGACCCTGAAGATCTTATCACAGTCGGTGTCGGGAAAGCCATCGTTGACTGTGAGGCGCCTGCCGACGTGAACCAGGAGTCACCGTGAAGGTCCTCTCGCTGGCCACAGACGTGAACTTCAATAAGGATAAAAATTGCAAAAGGTGGAAACCTATCTCTTTAAAACCAAGAGTTCATAAGGAATTTGTTTCATTGCTCACTTCCTGAGAATTACAAGAAATCGATGCATGATCTTAGAAAAAGATAATGAAGCACTTGTCCCGCCTTTCCTCTGTGATTTAAATCACTGGGCCACCAAAGAGCAGCTGAGAAGTTACTCCTTATATTCCTACGACAGCTGCTGTGTGAAAGCAAAATGATCGAATCGGAATATCACCATTTTGCAGCTTCCAATGAATTAATGAACCTCCTATGTTAACATCTGCCAAGATCACAAAAATAAAAATTAAAATTAAAAATTAAAAATTAAAATTAAAATAAAAACAAAAATAAAAAAATAAAAATAAATAAAAATTAAAATTAAAATTAAAAAATTAAAATTAAAATTAAAAATTAAAATTAAAATTAAAATTAAAATTAAAATTAAATAAAAATTAAAAATAACAATAACAATAACAATAAAAAATAAAATAAATAAAAATTAAAAATAAAAATAAATAAAAATTAAAAATAAAAATAAATAAAAATTAAAAATAAAAATAAATAAAAATTAAAATTAAAATTAAAAAATTAAAATTAAAATTAAAATTAAAATTAAAATTAAAATTAAAATTAAAATTAAATAAAAATTAAAAATAACAATAACAATAACAATAAAAAATAAAATAAATAAAAATTAAAAATAAAAATAAATAAAAATAAAAAATAAAAATAAATAAAAATTAAAAATAAAAATAAATAAAATTAAAAATAAAAATAAATAAAAATTAAAAATAAAAATAAATAAAAATTAAAAATAAAAATAACAATAATAAAAAATAAAAATAAAAATAAATAAAAATAAAAATAAAAAATAAAAATAAAAATAAATAAAAATTAAAAATAAAAATAACAATAATAAAAAATAAAAATAAAAATAAATAAAAATAAAAATATAAAAATAAAAATAAAAATAAATAAAAATTAAAAATAAAAATAACAATAATAAAAATAAAAATAAAAATAAATAAAAATTAAAAATAAAAATAAATAAAAATTAAAAATAAAAAGATAAAAATAAAAATAACAATAAAAAATAAAAATAAAAATAAAAATAAATAAAATAAATAAACAAGGGCAACCGAGCATTACTGTGGTTCCTGAGGAATCAACACCACCACTTATGGTCTGGCTGAGCAGATTACACGTGGGTCTGGTGAAGACTCTACAGCCAGAGGCAGGAGATACAGAGAATGGGAGAAAAGACTGACTTCCCCTGAAACCTCCCCTCCGAGGACAGGCTTTGGGAAAGTCAGCGGGTCACATGGCCCAGGGTCCTCAGCAGATCAAGTGTAAATAGCAAGAGCAACAGCAAAAAAAGAAAAAAAAAGAGAAATCTGTAGGTTAGAAATGATTCCCAAGACGTGACATTATAGAGGGAGACAGAACCTGCTGTGTGCAGAAACGATGCGTACTGGGAGGACAGCATTATAGGAAAATCCAAAAATAAAATAATTTCTACGGAGTTAGCACAGTAGGGACATGGGGGGTGACAGGGAAGGTTTTCAAGTGTCCATCGACGTCTCCCTTAGGACCTCTGGGGTATTCACGCAGGTGCCTGCCCTGTCATCACGTACCAAGCTGTGCCCTTCTCATGGGGTGTCCTGTACCCATGTTTTATTTTGCAATGAGAAGTGTGAAAGGTTTTTTTTTTAAAAAAATTCCCCAACAAAGCCACATCTCCGAGGGTCCCCTCCAGCTACTATTTTCTGCTTTGTGCACCGAGGCGACGAGCGCAAACGTTAGGGGGAAGGAGAGAGGAGAGAACTCTCCAGGGAGGAGACGCGTGATTTCAAAGGAAATGAAAAAGTCACTGCAAATATCAATGGAAAAGGGGATGCATAACTCCCAGTCGGAGCGGACTTCGAGATGGAGACATCAAATCCTAAACACGGGCTGGCCCGCAAATCCCCACCTGCCATCTCTGCTGAAATAGGACGCGTTCCAGGCTTGTTATCTGCATAAATGACCCAAAAGCCAAGCTGCAAAGAGAAATCACACTTGGGGTGTATTCGTTTGTTCGCAGCCAAAAACGCCACCATCCATGGGGCCATTTAAATACCCCCAGCCCTAATATTGTGGCTGCTAAGAGTTGCAATAAAGTAGTTTATCTTGAGTCCAAATTCTTGTTTCATCCATGAGAGAATATCGATTGGTCCCCATAAAAAATAATAATAATCAAGTAGAAGTGGGAGGCATCTCAGAAGCTTCCCTGCAGAAAGCTCACCATCTGGAGAATCATTTGTCCGTGCTTCCTACCACTTGAATGATCTTGTCTAATGAACAACCGATCAGAGCTGAATGACCTGCTAAGGGAATCCTGGGGACGTGCCTGCGATGGGCCGGAGGCGTGAATTCTTTGAGAGCCCAACGACGATGACCTTCGCAGCCCTCGGAAGATGGGGACTGGACATGTTTTCGACCTGAGTATGAGCATCCATTTTTTCCTAAAGCGAGAACGTGAAATAAAGCTCATCAGGAACGAGCCTGGGACGCAGCACATCTCAGCCAAAGCCTCCTCGCGCTCCGTCAGGAAAAATAAAAACTGTATTTGGGGCTGACAAGGGCCGAAAGGTAGCCAGCCTCTCTGCCTGCCCATCTATCTTATCTTTTTCTTTAGAGACGTGGGATTAGCTGCTGCGGTCCTGTGTCATTTGTCTGGAACGAAGTCAAGAATGGGTTTAAGTTTATTATTATATCTCCTGCATGAAAAAGGGAAATAAATCCACCTGTCTTAGAAGGAGATGGATGCAATCCGGGTAGATATCCCGTTGAGATAGAGATAGATAAATGTTTCTAAATTTTTTTTTTTTGCAAAACCTGACTCTTTTTTTATTTTTATTTTATTTTATTTTTTTATGCTTAGCTTAAAACAGTTCATCCACGGATCACGTATTTGTCTGAGCATGAATCTAGGTTACAGGCACCAAAGAAATATAGTCCAGGGACCGAAATTGTCATTCTGCACGCAAACACGAGCCAGACGTCCCTGTTAATAATTTACCACGCGAGAGAGGCAAAGGGCTTTTCCCTTTCTGATCTATCAGTAGAAATGCTGATCCATGAGGCCTTCCCCCCTGGAGACCCCAGGCTACCCGGCCTTCTCACGCACACGTGTGAGGTCGCTTTAGACATAAAGCCAAGAAACTCATCTCCATCGTGCATCGGGCTGGATTCATCAAAGAACAGCCAAGACACTAGCAAAATGCAAAGATGGAGCCGCATCGTTTGCCCTACGCATCCCCTCCCCACACCCCAAGGGGTTGGGGCCTCCTGGCATCCTGATCTCTGCCTTCATCCTGTGTGGGTTCTCGGTGGAGACGCTGGATTTATGAAAAGTTTGCGAAATTCTTCTCTTTGAAAGAGTTGTCAGGTGGCGTTGTGCAAACTGTGGAGCCCAAACACGTCAATATTGATGCTCCTTCTAGCAACACGGAGTAAATCAGACTCTGGAATAATACCTGCGTGATCCAAACCATCTGCTTCGCTGCATTTTTGAAAAATGAGTAGGTGGGGGAGACCTATGAGCATCGTCTCTTATCTCTTGTTGCCAGGGCAACTGGTATGTGGGGGTTGGGATCGTTCGAGCATCTCAAAAGGACCAGGGGCAACCTCCCGCCCCCCTCTTCCTCGAAATCCATGTCTTCCCTGGAGAGCTTTCTCCCACGTCACACTAGACACTTGGTCCCCAGTTTTCACTCAGTGTTTCTCATAAGAAGTTCCATGTTGTCATTTATGATGCCTCCAGGGAAACGAAAAGATCCCTTCTGTCCCCATCGAAACAGACAGAAGTCGTTTGAACCGAAAGAGCCCCTCGTGTGACGAAGACAAAATAAAACATGCTTATTATGTTCCTTTCCACGGGGCTTTCTGCCCAAAAGCAGCATGGGGAATCGCCCAGCAGGGTGGGCCCCTGCCCCCGATTGTCACACTCTCGGGGGACCTTACAGAACATGTCTCCTGACCTCGTGCAGCCCGCCTGAGACCGCAGCAGAGGACACACAGCCAAGGGCTGCTGAAACCCAAAGGCCTGGGTGGGTCACGCACGACGGGGAGGGTCACAGGATGGCCTCGTGGCAGTGCATTTCGACCGAGGAAGACGATTGTGCCTGCAGGGAAGACAACCGGGGACAACCAAGTGCTTTGCTTTCTGCTTTGGAGACATGGGTCCCATCCCCCATCCACAGGCACTTGCACGATTGATTCATCCGTGAAATACCGGTTTTCATTATCCTGGACCCCAGCTACTGTGGGGATGGGTGTGGTCCCCACCCGCCTTCAGTAAACCCCCCTCAGCAAACTCCCAAAGGCAGTTGAGGAAGGGGGCGGATGCTGACGTGGACAGACCTTAAAAGACTTTCTGCCCTATATTTAGTGGGACACCCAAGAAACCACAGAAAGAAATCGTCAAGCATCCCGGTTGGTGATGGCAAAAAGGAGGAATCACCGGATTGGGGGTTGCAAACGGTTGGGAAAAGCCTCTCCCTCGATCCACCCTCTAGTTACACAAAATTAATGCAAAAGGGACCTGAAAGCTTCGTTGCAACTGTTAAGGGAACCGCCCTGAGTGTCAGCCTGGCGTCCCCCATGACCGATGCCGCCTGTGACCGGCATACACTGGCTTTACTGACTCGTTGGCCCCCGTTTACTTACCACGAGCAAAGCCAGGTGAGTGTGTAAACGTGATTATTGTAAACTGGGAGACTCGCTTTGATGTGTCAGAGAAGTTCCACGTGTGTCCAAGGGCCAGGCGTGGCCGTACCAGCTGGGGGCTGGTCTGAAAATGCAGATTCTCAGGCCCCATGCAGACTCGAGGCTCAGAAATGATGCGGTCCAGGCAATCTAGGCCTCTGTGCTTTAACGAGTTCTCCCGGGAGGGGTGGTTGCACCCCCAAGTCCGAGAACTTCCAGACGGGTCTGGGCCGTACACTCCAAAACACCTAACGGCCTTGTGAGTGCCACTCATGCACTCTCTTCCATTATGGAAGAGACGAATTTCATTTCCAGGAGCCTATCTGATGCATCCAGATCCCAGAAATCCAGGCCACGTGACCCTAGATCCTGTTTAACATGCAGTTACTGCCTAGGCAGTGATGGACTGAATGCTTGAAGCAAACCAAAAAACACAAGAAACGTTAAGGGGGAATATGACGAAGAAGTCATTTAAGACATCTTGCTACCATCAAATATGGTGTTTGAGGGCAATATGTGAAATTATAATCTTAAACTTTAAATGCGGAATACAGAATTCTATATTTGGTGTCATCGCAATCTCAGAATATATATATATTTTAATATATATTAATATATATTCTAATATATATTTAATATATATAAATTTATATATTTTAATATATATTTTAATATATATTGATATATTTTTAATATATATATTTTTAATATATATATATTTTTAATAAAAAAAGACTGGAAAGAGTCACTAAAATGCTGGCAATCAACGTCATTGGGTGCTACAAACAACAAAATTACCCTTTTCCCTTCTCTTTTGACTGCTGTCTGTTTTTTACAGTTTCCAATCGCTCTTTTCATGGGAAATAACACACATTAAAATACACCTTTAGGCCGGACCAGTCCGTAACTTGCTACCGCAGAGATCAAGCATATCACTCCCCGAGAACGACAGATAGCTGAGGAGGACTCTGACATTGAGTGATTTCTCGATTCCTCCCCTAGCTATGGATGTGCTTCGTTCAGCCTCAAACCAGCCCTGTTGCTTCCACCGTTCAAATCTTACGACCCCAGAGGGGGAGGTGTCACACGGGTACTGAGAAGGATAGAAAAAGTGAGTCCCCAAAATGCTGACCGACCTCGGAAATGTCCTTTGGACTGTCTCAAAGGGGACCCTCGAAGAACCCTTTCCTAAATGAAAGGACACCTGACTTCGCATTGCCTTGGTGACTTTAGGTTACAAAGAGCCAAAGGCACCCGGGGTCCCCGATGGAAAGAGAGTGGGCTTCAGGCTCAGGCAGAGTGGAATCGACTTATTCTGGGCCAACTCGTAACTGCGTTGCATCCCTCAGCTCCACTTTCCTCGTGGGCAAAAGGAGGATAAAGACACCTGCCGAGCAGGGTCATCGTGAGTAGGAAGGTGCAGACGGCCCTGAGGTCCTCAAGTCACTGTCCTACGGTGCTGGGTTTGGAGGTGGAGAGAGTGAGCCCAGCGCTGCTGCTGAGGCTTGTCTGTCCTGGGAGAGACGCCTAACCCTCCACCCTAAAGGACCAGAAGGGAGAAACACCTTCCTCGCCAGCGAATAAGAAAACGATTTGGCGCCATCGCTGACCCAGATGCTCCAGCTTTAGACCCAAGATACGCTGGGCACAGACAGGTGCGCCAGGAGTCAGCAGACACCCCCAGCGGCACCGTCTGCAAAAGCAAAGGATGGAAACGGACCCGATCCCCTAAGACAGGGGCACGGACAGATCGTCCTGGCACGACTCCCCAGAGCCGTGGTGGGCAGACGTCAAAGCCAGGGAGCGTCATCGTAGCAACGCCTGGGGAATGAAGGCTGACAAAATGGGAAAATAAAATCGGGGCGGGGAGGGGAAGGCAAGTCCGACTAGGATCTTCTTTATATAAAATACAAAAAAAGAGCAAAAGTAAACCACATATTATTGACACATCCTGCTATGTGTGATGAAAAGAGGAAGAGAGTCAAAAGGAAGGAAAGAAAAATCCAGTCTTGAGCTCCTGGTTATTTCCAGGGCAAGGAGGCAGGAAAAATGGGGGGAAAAAAAGTAGGTATGGGTCGGGGAAGTGATTCGAAAGTCCCTAGTTCTTGGGCTCAGCGGGTGTTCAATCTATTATTGGGTGAGTACGATGAAACATGAAGCTAAGGGCAGGCATGGACCAGTGAGGGCGCATACCCTGTGCTGTACACTTGAATTTTTTAAAAAATGCTGCATACACGCTGGACGGGACATTCTCTCTCAGGGATGTTCCTAGATGTCTTAGGAAAAAAAAAAACTGAAGAGGGGACTCAGTTCATCCAAGCGTAATGCAAAGAGGAAAATATAAAGATTAAAGAAGGAATAGGGGGAAAAAAAAAAAAAGAAGTGTCACATCCTAAAAGATGCTTGGCCACCGGCTGGGAAGCATAAGGGGGGGTCCCAAAATAATGATAATTTTTTGCATTTATTGAGCAATTCCTCCGTGCCCCGCACTTTTTAACAGAGTGCTTCTCCTTGCGGGTTCCTTTACGTCTTGCTGGAGTGGGGAAAGGGCTCCCGGCACCTCGTTATGCAGCAGGTGAACCAGGTTCGAGACAGGGCAGACCCTTTGGGGGAGGCCACCGCGCGGGCTGAGCTACTTGGCGCCTTTTGGGATGCGCCTGGGGTGGAGAGAAGGCGAGCTGGTAGGTGCCCCGCACCTCGTACACGGATAGGCCTTACTGAGAGGGGGAAAGGCGAGGCTTCCTGCGCTCGTGACCGTTTTTCTCTCTCTTTCGGGTTGGATTCTGGGTCTGGAGCAAGTGAACAGCGCGTCGAGTCGGAGCAGCGTCCCTAGGGCTTCTGCTCTGAAAAGCACGGCCCGTCGCAGCCTCCCACGTGTCAGCTGGTCCCCAGGCTCCCGTCCCCCTGCTTCGGGACCTCGATATAAGCTCCCGCATCACGTCCCCATGGTGGGGTGTCACCTGTCACGTGGCCGAGACAAAGGGAGCCTTCACGGCGAAGACGCCTGTCATCCACCGACGGGGACTTAATACAACAAGAGATGAAGAGACACCAACGACCAAGCCAGGAAAGGACACGGAGGATGCTTGAATGCACATGACTGAGAAGGCCACCCGCGCCCTGGTCCCAACCCTACGTGACGCTCTGGAAAGGGAAATAAAAGGCTCACTGGTGGCCTGACAATTGGAGAAAGAGGCAGAGCACGCGGGGATTTTAGGGGGCCCCCTGTCATCCTCGCACGGGTGTCAAGACCCACAGAACCTACACCACGAGAGTGAACCCACCTCGGCTATCTTTGGGGCGAAGGATTCAGGCTGAGCCCAAAAGCCACCATCTGGGAGGGTGGCTTTTGAGAGAACAAGAGGACGCCCGTAGAGCAGAGGCCCCCCAGCAAAAGCCATAGGATTTAGGGTTCATGAAGGTTTTGAAATGACAACGACGCATCGTCAAGATGCTGGGTCTTCGCACACAATGTTTCGCCTGAACTGAGCAGCAATTTGTCTTTACGGAGATGCTTCTCTGGTCCCCCTGCGAATCGTTTTAATTCATCATCAAAAACCGTCGAAACGTGCCACGGAAACCGCTGCCGCGTGAGGACGCGACCCAGTTTTCAAATGCACGACTCGACTGTTAGTTCAACGTGGCAGGCTAAACCCAGGCATGTAGGTCTGCCCACTCCCGAAGCTTAGGAAAACGAGAATCAAAGGGATGAAAAAGACAGTCGCGAGGGTTTCTCAAAACTGGAAGAGGCAAGAGCAGGTAAGAGGGGCCGTGGCCAACACACGTTTTTAACGCTGGAACGCAGACAGGGCTGAGAACGTGGAAGGCCACAAATGTGGAAGGCCGAGGCCCACAGGGATGGAGCCGGCCCCTACTGCATGTCCCAGTGGGACAGAGACAAACAGAGCCGGAGAGGGGACCGATGACCAGGGATGAGGCCCCGTTAAAACGAGAACCCGCTTTCCCAAAACCCGCCGTGTCCCCTCTGCCCAAGGACTGCACCCCTGTTCTCTGACCGTTAGCTCCAGGACCTAGAGGCATCCATGGGACCTTCCTTTCCCCCCGCAGATCCACAGAGGGGCCACCGTCCTGCTGATCTCTCTTCCACGACGTTCTCCGGGCCCATGGAGGCCCGCCTCGTGGATGGCTCGGCCTCCCGGTACCCACACCCACGTTGAATGGGACTGACCTGACTGAGCACCTCAGCACTGCGGATGCCCCAAAAGGCCAGTCAGGTCACACGTCGCTCCCCCAAATCCCTTTCTCGGGGGGTCACCAGCCACCATGCCATGAGGACAATCAAGGAGCCCACAGGGAAAGGGGCCAACTTTCCGGGCCCAGGTTGAGAGTCATGTTGAAAATGAATTTTTCACCCCCGGCTGAGCCTTCAGATGACCACTGTCCCCAGGCGACATCAGGTAGGATGCTTTCCCTCGGTTCCCACTGGGACTTTCAATCTCCTACTGGCCCAGCTTTCATTGGCCCAGGTTTTGTTGTTGATTTATTTTTTTTTAAATTTTTATTTGGACCTCATTTTATTATGACAGGAAGGTGCAAAGTGGTCCCTAGGGTCTTGGCAGCATTTCGGCCACCTGCCCCCAGCGGTGACACCTTCTATAACTATATCACGGTGTCAAAGGTGAAACATGATGAAAGCCAAAAGGGGAAATGATCCCATTCTGCCCAAGCTGTGCTGAGCAACCCTGCACCCCTGGGTGCATCGCCTTTTATTTCAGAAGCTCAGTTTTCTCATCCACGAATGGGGGAAAAGAGCACCTGCTTCAAAATTCTGTGGGGGGATCGAAATCTCATCCCGAACGAACACAGCCAGAACAGTTTCTGGGGTCGGCCCTCAGGAGTCCCCAGATGGCTGTGGCTGGGGTTATTCTGCAGGTGTCGCAAGGGGAGGATGAATAGCTCTCGACTCCCCCACGCTGACTGCCATCGCCTGAGTGGGATCAGTAGAAATAACACTGGGCTTGTCTTAAAAAGTCCCACAAGCGTTGACAAGGCCACGACGTCAAGGATAAAGGAAACATATGTCCGACGCGGAGGAAGGGAAGGCAAATCACGCACAAAAGAGAAAAAACAAAATAAAAGCCTGAGACGTGCAGCAGCGCAGAGAGCCCGACGACAGTGGAGCAAAGGCGTGGTGTTTGGAAGGAAAGACCATACACTCCGCATGAAATCCGGTCACGAAGGTGTCACTCGAGCCACGAGGCGACGTTGGGGACAGGCTCCAGCCTGCAGGGGCTCGGAGAACCCAGAACCGTAATAGGTCCCCTTCGTACAAATGCCTGAGGGTGAGACCCCGACACGTCGGGGGGGTGGGGACGTGGAGCTAAAACGCCCAGACGGGAGACACGTCGGCCACGCAACGCGCAATGCACAGATCACGTCTTTTTTAAGCGGATCTGACATGAAGTGCTGCTGAGGGGCATGACTACGGAGCACCCCACAACTCATAAAAACGATCACAGCGTGAAAATAACATAATAATGAAAACAATTAGGGGGAAAGATGGGAAAGAAGTGCGAAAATGACGGACGTCCCCCCAGATTGCACAGCAGGGGGGGCCCATCGACACAATCTGAAATTAAAGATTCTAATTCGGAGATGTCTACACAATCTCCGACATCTTCATATTAATTCATATTCTCATTCCTTAACCGTAAATCAGGCTTTTTCAGAGCGAACATCTCCTGCGGGGTGGTGGGGGAAAAAGGATCTATTGGGAGTTCGACCAGTCCCCGGGTTCCAAACGGGTCTTTTTTCTTTCAGTTAAAATCAAGTGGAGTTTGTGATGTTGAGACTTTGGGATGGAAATTGGATGAATGACACACAAAATGATAATACAAAATGGGAGGAACACATATTTTGGCCGAACCGAACCGATCTGTTCCCATCTTTGCTTCTGTCCTTGGTTCCGAATACGGGCTCCGAGAAGGGTCGGGCACGGTGGTGAGGCCACGGAGATGCTACTTTCCAGTCGAGGGGGATTCCGCGTGGGTTTCTGGGCTCCTCTTTAGGACGAGGACGTGTTCTTTGCACACAGGGAACGAAATCAGGCATCCCCGGCCCCTCGTGCGGGCTTCTTGGTTATGACTCCGAGGACTGCTCGAATGATGTCAGCGAGAAAGGCGAGTCGGCTTTGATCCGATGCATTCATGCCCTGGGCCTGGGAAATGCAACTGGGCCAGGGAACGCCCAGGAAACACGCTTCTGGCATCATCCCCTGGGCGTGCAGAAGGAAAACAGTCCATGATTTTGTCCACGGTCATCCTGTCTGTCCCCTTAAACTCACTGAAAATCTGCCCCAGGATGTCAGCACCATATCGCGTCGACGGAGAGTGCGTTATACCCGAAATAAATTCAATTACGAGATGCTGGATAAATCCAATCTCCCACATGGTGGGCTTCTGCACAAGGAATTTATTCTCTCCGAAGCTTCGAGTCAACAAGTCATGTTGGGAAAAGGACACTCTTGGTGAATTTTACATCAACAACAACAACAAAAATAAATCCCTATTTTTAGGGAATTTGGGCCAGGTGCCCAGTGGGTGCTCCAGAAAATAAAATCCTATTGCGATTAGGATGTGTTGGCGACAAAAGTCAACATCGTCAAGGACACCGAGATTTTTCCTCGAAAGGGGCAGAAAGCGGGTATTTCTCCCAAGCTGCTGAGTCCCGTCCGCTAGGAAACGCTGACCTCTGCAGAAAGCAGAAAGGGTGGCACTGGGTCAGGCTCAGACCGACGCGCAGCACTCAGACGACGAGCTGGTATGGGTCTGAAAGGTCGTGGACCTAAGTAAAACCCAACAGCAGAGGGAACAGCGACAGTCTGTGTCTTGCAGACAACTCGGACTCGGAATAAAAAGCCTTGGCCAGCGGCTGAGAACAGGGACAAAAGTCCGATGGCCCTTGGAAGCTGTTCCCTCCCCACTTTCTGCCACTTAGCCAGAGCCCGGGGTGGAACTGGGTGCTGCCTCCGTGGGGGCTCCTGTCCCGAGTCACGCCCTGCCACTTCCCTCTACATCTGAGGGGTCGCAGGGTCGTGCGGGCTCCACCCCCAGGCTGTGCCTCTGGGAGGCATAAGGGGTCAGAGGTCATAAGCGGTGTGCCCAGGTCCCCTGTGGGCCCATTGACAGCCTGACGGGTATTCGGGACCATACCTGGTGCTTGTGCGCACGCCCATGTGTGTGGGATGACTCTCGCTCCCCCTCTTTTATGACAATTGCTAAAATATTATCTATGTTTGAGGCACAATTTAGGTTACTCGAGAAGGCTGTGTGGTTCCCATGACACGCACTGGATTTGGAAAGCTAAAAGGCAGGTCATTCGGGGTGATTGACAGATGCCCCATCCCACCCCTGGAAGAAACGCGGTGTTCACAGCTGAGCGTGCTTCGTTCGAAAGGAGGTTTTTGTTCAGTCTGGACTCTAAACACACGGGGTCAAGATCAATCCCTCTCTGCAGGGGTCTCCCCGTATTTTTATCAGAGGCTAAAGCTTCAGACCCAGGTGAGACACCCTAAGGGAGAGACATCGCCCCCAGGCAGGGAGGACTTCTGCAGGCCCCCAAGGGCGCTTCGGGAAGGGGCAGGCCTGGCGGTCCCTGAGCCCAGCTTCCAAATGGTCTGCTGCGTCCTGTGAGCCCCAGCGGCGATCCCCAGAACGCGTGCGTAGGGCAGGATGTGGAGGGGTGCTAAGGGGCCAGGGCCAGACACTGCGGGCACACATGGCATGAGGCAGGGGTGTCTGCCATGCACGTCCCCCAAGTTCGATGGCTTAGGGCGTGTTGATGAGCCTCAGGGGGCCGGGGGGTGGTGGGTCGTGGATTCCTGGATGCTTCTCGAAATTAATCGCTCTTAGCTCTGAGCATTAAGGCCACGGTTCCCACATGGACATTCCCAGGGACGTCCTAACCGTCTGGGGGTCCACACTCACAGCTTGGATGTCCCATGACGAGGACTGGCCGTGGGGAGCAAGGCTGAGTGGCAGCACCTGCACGCTGCACCTTGATGGGACAAAACTCCTCCTCGTAGGAAAACACCACACACCGGGGGTGAGGGGGTGGGGAGGGCTGATGACAGCAGACCCTTTATGTCTCACGGGCCAGGAGGGTGGAAATGCAGGATGGAGTCCCCAGCAGGTTGGGGGAGGAGAGGGCCCAGCTCCACATGCTGTGATTCTCTGTCAGAGCAGCTCGCCGGGCATCTCACAGCCCTCGCCCGGGGATCTTGGGGGTCGAGGGACGCTCTTTCTTATCTCACGGCAAATGATGCAAAATATGGAGAAAGCAAAGAGCCTGTTTGTGGTCCGTGTCAATCCTTGTGATGGGTCTCCCCGCATCGTAATGACTGTCCTGAGTGTGAGGTGGTGTGTCTGGTGAAATCCGTGGCCTTGAACCCACACACATACACACACATGGGCCATCAAGGACGGTTTGGGTACCAAGGGACGAGCAACGGGATGCATCTCTGCAGGTGGTACTTGCGAAGCCGGGCCAGGGGACCACTGAACAGTCAGTCAGTGTCCCCATCCCAGTTCTGATGTTGTTCACTGCCCCTATCTGTCTTCCGGGCCCACCCTGCAGTGACCACAGTTCCATGTTCCGAGCCGTAATTCTGCTCATCTCTGAAACATTCGCTGGCAAAGTGGGAGACACCTCCCCAGACCTGTGTGACAAGGCGGCAAGCACACACTCACCGAGGCCCGACTGCTCACCTGTGGACAGGAAGGATGGGCCGTCCTATGCGGGAAGTAGCCAGCCCAGAACAGGTTCACCCACGGGTGGGAGGCATAGGGTCACGGCCACGGTCAGCGCCCCCTGAAGCCCGACAGCACGCAGAGCGCATGCCACCAACGGCCTGTCGCCCCTCCCCATGGCCCGCTGGTGAGATAGGAAGAAGACGCAGAGCTGCTTCGTTTCGTGGGCATGCATCTCTGAAATTCAGGCCGACGCCTTTTTTCCAGAAAATTCAATTAGCATCAGGAGCGGAAGCAGAAACGCTGCATTTATTCATCTTCCTTCCTCGCTTCGCATACTGTAGGTGATGCTCAGGGTGGAGGGATTGGCCCCAAAGCGGGCTTCTGTTTTCACACACGACATGGCCCTGGGAGGGTACAGCAAAGGTCGGCACGCCACGGGGGAGCCATGGGAACAAGGGGCCCACAGGCGAGGCGCAGGATGGCCTCTGTTCTCCCGAGACGAGTGTGAGGAATACTGTCCCAATCCATCCCCGAGGCACGGTCTCCAGGCAGTGTGCTTCCAGTACGGCACACGCGGTCATCAATTTTATTTTCTTCCCGAGCTGACTGTACGTACGTTCTTCCAGCTCGCGGCCGACGAACATCCATCCGAGGCCAGCTTTTGCTACTTCTGACAGGCCTACTGGTTTTCATTTGTGTGGCGACCGTATCCGAGGCCTGTGAAACCTTAGCATCTTACTCGAACTTTATTCTTTTCCTTTCCTGTTCATATTTGTAGGTGACACACAGAAGGACGCACTTGAACGGAGAACCCAATTCCACGCTTCTTGACCCGGGCAGCCGCTCTGCAAAGGAGCTGGTCCTGGCAAGGGACATGTCCCTCGAGAAGCATCTGGATCCTGAGCTGACGCGCGTAAAAGGCCGCCTTGGAAAGGCAATTGGGGAGTGTCGGTGTATGTATAATTTGCAAAATTATAGGACGCTTAGAAATGTGAAATATGTGATAATTAAGGGCTGCTTATGTCATAGGAATGACTACACCCCTGGGCGTCGATGGAACAGGCATTGCTGTGCTGATGCTACAAGGAAGAAAACTGGTGTCAAGGGAAGAGAGCCGCATCCCGACGTCTACCTGTTAGGTACCATTAGCACGTGCGTGCGTGCTCACAGGCTTGTGACACGCAAAAACGTCCCCAGGCAGTGCCGAATGTCCTGTGGCGGGGGGCGGGGGAGGACATAAAAGCCTCTTTCCTGCAAGGGGTCAAGGCCATAGAACTGCCGCCCGCTGTGCTCCCTCGGCGGCCGCACCCCCACACCCGAAATTCACGAAGACCCTACAGCGCGTCGACCCCTCTCCCTGGCCTGATAACTGCTGGGGTGGGAGCTGCACCCGCGAAGGCCCACATGTCCACGTCGTCAGTCCTACGTGTCCACCTACCCAGCACTCAATTAAACAGTAATTGTGTCGAAGATCAAGAACCACCCCGTCCGCAGGTTTCGCTTCGTCACCTGCAAATTAAGTCTTCTTTTCCAGCTCCTAAGATGCTCATTTACCAAAATTGGAAATGTCCAAAACGGGTGGCAGCCGTTGTGTGAAATGCGGCACGTCACCGTGATGCATCGGGTTCCGAAGGGCCAGGGCACAGGGAGGTGCTGAGGGCGTGACGGCCGGTGAAGGGGCCACGTTCGTGATCCCGTAGGTTGGTATTGCACGTGCCGTGTGCACAAAGGGTGAGCAAAGTCGTTTTCTACAGAAAAACTTACTTTCTGTAGAAACCATCGTTTCTTGTCCAATTACGGTTGAGCCCAGAGGAGGTATCTGCAAAATACAGATCCATCAGGGAGACTGGGGCGCTGGACCAGGGGGAGGCCAGGTGCCACCACCTCACGTGGCCTTGCTTTCCCACCACCAGGGGAGCCCAGGGAATGGCCCAAGGGCCAAAGAAGAGCATCCAAAAGCAGCTCTTCATGAAGGTGCGGGCAGGTGGGTGTCAGGCACACAGTGGGAGGCTCCAGAGGGTGGCAGGAAAAGCTAACTCGGGTATGCAAATTAGCTGGGGTCCTCCCAGGCCACCGGCCAAAAAGGAAGGTGAGCCATCCATCCCTTGTCATGAGTCCCAGTCTGACCGGTAGAGACATCCACGTACAGGTAAGACGGGTGCATCTAACCCGAAATCACAGAAAACGACTCAGAATGACGTGGACGGCGGCCAGGAGCGAGCGTCACCGCCCTGGGTGACACCCCAAGCTTTGCTGGGACTCCTTGTCCGGGTGTTTGCGGGCGCTAAGCTGCAACTGGTAGCCACGGCTTTGGTCCTCCCGAGAAGAGAGGCTGGTCGTGCCACATTGTGCCATGTTCGGGTCCGAGTGGGCAGAAAAGCCACGTGGGTTGGGGGCACTCGGGGAGCAGGTCGCAGCAGGAATGTGCTGGAAAGGAAGGCAGCAGCTGAACCCAGAAGCGCCGAGGGCGGCAGGTCGGAGCGTCTCATTCCAAAGTCCGGCGTGACGCACAGCCGAGCCGTCGGGTGGCATTCCGCGGTCCTGTCACACGCGTGGCATCTCCTGGGGTCGCAGGCAACTTAAACCTGAGATCCCGGCGTCCCGTGAACCCTCCACAACACCGGCCACGTCTCCGTCCCCGTGGCTCCCGGACAGCGGGGTGTAGATCTGGTTTCGGATCCACTTTGGCTCGACAAGAACTCCGCTTCGGTCACTTTCCTTCTTCGTGCAAGGCGATTTCTTAGCAGGGACCCACCCGCGGAGGTCCCCACCACCCTGCCTCCCGTGACACACTCCAAACAGCCGGGGTCAGCCGACGGGGAGTCCGCAGGACAGGAATGCCGGGGTCGCTCGCGCACGACAAGGTGGCTGGCCCCAAATGCCAGGCGCTAGCTGAGACGCTCAATGCGCTGGGGGAGAAGGGAAGGTGACTGTCACGGCGTCCTGTGCCCTTTACTTTTCTCTCTTCCACGACACAGTGAGAAGCATGTGGGCCTGGGGACCGAGCGGTCCTTGAGAAAGGCATCCGGGCCTCTGCCCACTGATGATGCCAGGAGCTCCCACCAGGTATGACAACCAGACACATCTCCAGGCGTCGCCAAGAGCCCCCGGGGGTGCAGGGAGGACTCCTCCCTCGTGCCATGCACCTGGTTAAGAATCCCTGACCGGAGCAAGCTGCTCTGGCCCTTCTGGAAAGTCAACGTCCGTCAGTGAGAAACAGAAAAACAAAGGACGGGAGGCGGGGGCGGCGACTCTCCATGCGACACGGAAACCAGATGCAGCTGCGATCATTCCCGAGACGTAGAGACGGATGTCCCCTACAGGTGGCCTGCCGCACTGCTGCCACCCCTGCTGAGACCACTGAGTTCGAAAGCGCACACCAGGCCCCTCGCCTTTACCTAAAAGGCAGCTTCTGAGTGTGAAGGTGTGGGTGGGGCCCAGCTGTCTGCATTGCTAGTGGCTCACGGGGGCCACCCTAGGACCGCACCTGGCCCACCCCTGGGCCACGCAGGGGGCCGCCGGGAAGGTAAGGCTACAGATAGAGGAACGGAGCATCCGAGTGTCACTTCTTGATAGAGTGGTGTCCACGAGCGGCCACTTTTTGGGTTTTCTTTTTTCACATGTCCCACTGCTAAGGGGAGGCGACTTCGGCCACGGTGACTGGCAGCCCACGGGGTCATAGAAAGGAGGTCACCCTGGGTGTGCCGGACCGCGGCACTGGGGTTCCAGGATGGACAGAGGTCCATGTGAGCACCAAAGATCACAGAGAGATTAAAGAGGGATTCATCCTGTGCCTCAGTTTCCCCCAGGATGTCTCCAGCTGTTCCAAGCTGGACCAATGGGGAACCGGCGAGGCCAGAACCCACGGAGCAGGCCCTTCCCCTCGATCCCGACAAGCCTACACGCTCATTCGTCTCGCGTGGCCTCCTCCGCACCTGCCCGTCCCGTCCCCTCTCTGAAGGACGCTGTCATCGGGGGTCCTGCACGCCCTTGTCCCGTGGGACCTCATCCACGTCCTTATGTGAACCCCTAATCATATCTCCAGAGGTCCCGTTGGCAAATGAGGTGGACACGAATGTGGGGTGGCTGTCCCATCTCTACAGGAGGGGTGCGTGTTCGTGAAATGAAATCATTCCCCGCGTCCAAGGAAACCTCCTCAAGTTCAGGTGCGTCTGGCCTTGTTTTCCTTCAAACGTTCGGAAGAATCCACCGTGGTGGCGGTTATCTGGACCCAGAATGTTCTTTGAAAAAAAGGTTTTTAGTTATGGATTGAACTTCTTTAAAACACGTCATAGAGCTCAGATATGTCATTTCTTGTTTTTTCTTCAAAACATCCTTTTCATCTGTGTAAATATTTTAAATATTTTAAAGATTCCGCTTATTTTCCTTTTCACGCCTGGCGGACTTAGAGTTGTAGCCTCTTTCTCATTCCATCTTGGGTCCTCGTTTCCTATTATCGGTCCGTGTTTCATTCCCAATATTGGTTTCTTGTGTGTCCTCTTTTTTTTGCATCGTTAGTCCTCCTTGGGATTGGCAAAGCTTCCCAGTGCTTTCCAAGAGCGAGCTTCTTTCACGTAGGGGCTGTTTTCAGGTCCATCACTTAATTCCTAAACATTTGGGGTTTTCTAGGGAGCTTTCCGGTGCTGATTTCTCACGTACTTTGACAAGGAACGTTCCGGGAGATGTTTAATCCCTTAAAATCCGTTGATGCTTTATGCAGCGTGTGGTTGACTTTGGTAAGTTTTTATGGGGACTTTGCGCAAAATGGCTTATTTTGCCATTTCGGCCAGAGCCTTCTCCACTTCTCCGTCCACGAGGGTGTGAGAAACACGGTGAAATGTTCTCTGTTTCTGATTTTTGTCTCTGTTTTCGCTCAGGTACGACGAGAAGTGAATTGCAATTTTCACACACGCACGCTCACACTCACGTACACACACTCACACTCACACAGGGAGCTTCTCTGAGAGAGAGAATGATACACTGTCTGGTCCACGCCAACAGCCAGTGCGAACACAGTCCCGTCCCCAATGGGAAAGGGCGCAGACAGGCTGCCTCGGCTTCCAGAATTTTCCATATTACGTACGAGTCGGGAGAAGGGCTTGACAAGGATGGGGCTGGGGGCCGCATTTGCCTCTGAGTTCCGTCGCCGTGAAGGAAGGAATCCCAGGGCACCTGAGGGCCACCGGACCCTCCCCTCCCCCACAGCCTGCACTGGCAAAGCACTGGTCAGTGGGTGGCGGGGAGCCCAGGACACAGGCTGATAGGATCTCCGCCGGCTTCTGGTGCCTTCCACCCGCCCCCTGATCCCAAACGTGCCAGCCCTATAGCAGCTGGCTCGCCCCCAAGACTTCGTCAGGCCCAGGGGTGTCGCCTTCCTACTCGGATTTGGGGAGAGAACCCTGCAGTGAGCGAGCTTCTCCTTTCGGAGTCTTCTTTCGGCAGAGATGGAAGATTGGGAACTTTGTTGTAGCATTTTATCGTTGACGTACACATAAAAATACATAATATGTCTATTTATAAACTAATTATAAGTAAGTATTTTGTATCCGTTCGTGTAGTTGTATCACCAAAGTTATGTATTTCTATAAATCGCTTTATAGGTCATATAAATATCACGTATATTATGTATATGTATATTATATTAATTATATAACAGACCATATATAATATATCAGACTTATTGATTTATAAGTGCTCATTATAACACACTATATTAATTATATTAATTACATAACATACTATATATGATATTTAATATTTATTGATTTATAAGTGCTCATTATAAGCAAAAATATTATATATTATTATAAGTAATGTTATAAATATTATATATTATTATAAGTAATATTATAAATATTATATATTATTATAAGTAATATTATAAATATCATATCTTATGTAATTATAATATAAATTATATAAGGTGTATAAATTATAATATAAATATAGATGTATCTCTAAATTTTATTCTTACTTATGGCTTACTATATACATTATTTATATAAACTTCTGTGTCATTATCGATCAATTTACATACGGAGGCTACTTTAAATACAGTGACTTTTACGTCTTCACGACTCTTTGCATAAAGAGGAACCTAACCGATGCCGGATCGCCATCACGCCTCTTTCCTCCCGAATGTAAAAGAAATTAAAATATCTCATGGGCCGTAAGCACTGGGCGTCTGAGGACAAGAAGTCTGTGCTTTCTCCCGAGTTGGTGGTGAAGACGACCAACTTCGGGAGGAGCTCTCTGGGGATGAGACGTCATGAACGCACCAGGGCTGCACTCCAGGCCCGCGGGGACTCCCTTTACCCATGGTCCCTGGGGTTATTTTGTGCAGCTCACCTTGAGATGTATCCTATCCCCAAATCCGGAGGATTTAATCAAATTTCTAGGAGATTTCGGGCACACGTACCACCGACAGACAAGCGCAGGGAAAGCCTGGAGGCGGTTGGTCCTCCTCTGCTCTGGGAAAGTGAGTCTCACGCAGCCCGATTTTCCGTCGTTAAAAATAACCTTGCTCCACAGCAGCTGTGGATGCTGTGGGCGCGGGACTCTGTTTCGCTGCTCGTTTTGCATCCGGAGCAGATTTGAAGGATTTTAGCCTCGTGTTTCTACAGTGATGAGCAGAATCCCATAAAAAATAAAAAAAGAATAAAATAAAATAAACGAAATGGGGTTTTAGAAAAGCCTCGACGCATGAGCGGGTTCACTGCAAATGATTCATCCCTTGCTGAACAGTGCGTGGTCTTTCTCACACGGGAACACCGTGTCTGCCAGGCGTTTGGGGGCCAGAAAAGGTCAGAAGACACACGAACAAGGGCCGTCCCCATAACGCACGTGAGGTCCTCCTAACCCTAGTGGTTTCTGCTTCGTGTGTGCTTGCAAGAGCAATGCCACCTGAGCGAAAAAGAAGGGAAAACACCGAGTTTCGGCTGCGTGGCGGAATTGTTTTTTTTTTTTTTTCCCAAATGGAAAAATGCTCAGAAAAATTTAGCTCGTGTGAGGAAAAAAAAAGAAAGAAACAGCGCATCCCTAGGTTTGTCATTGTTGAATAAAAGTCGCAGCAGCGACAAAACCACGATGAACGTGATCCGGGCCTGTCATTGCCGACTCTTCATTTCAAATACAAACACAGACTTTTCCGTTAAAAACAGAATTTTCCAGCATCTTTCTTCGTATCCACCTTACGCCTGCCCATAGGTGGAGGATTTGCGAACCGTGGTTACAACGCGACCTATTTTTTTTATTGTTTTTGTCCGTATTTCGCTTCAGTGCTGTCAGCCCCCATGCTGGTTTATCCTGGGACGCAGAGTGACTCTTCGTTCCTTTCGCATTTCAGTAGATGGAGACGGAAACATAGCAATTTTCAAAAGCTTTGAAATTAGAACCCGAGTCCCAGATGATACCAAATGCATTTCCTGTGGCTTCTGTAACAAATTACTGCCAAGTGAGTGCCTTAAAGCGACAAAACTTTATCATCTTTCAGTGCTGGAGGTCGGAAGAAGTCCTGGAATCGAGATGCTAACGAGGCTGGGCCCTGCTGGAGGCTCTGGGGGGCAGAACAGTGAAAACTAAAGCTTTTTTGGGGTCGTTTATCCACAGACCTACGCGAAGGGCTAAATAAGAAATGGCTGGTCCCCGAGGTCTTTTCCCTCTAAAGCAACCCCACGTGCTGAGGACTCGCTCCCGTAGGTGGGAACCTTCTTTGTCACCATCCTGAATCGTAATCTCAGTCTTAACGACAGCCCGGTGGTGTCATTTCTCTCGTGCAACGTCCTGGCTCACCAACGGGTGACCCGGGCTCTTCGGCACGTGGCTTCGGCGGCCTCCATGCGTGTCTACATCCAAGCAAGCAGGCGAGGAGGTCGAAGGAGGTTTCCTCAGGCCAATCCCATGGCCCATGGGACTTCCAGTCACACTCCAGGGATGCGGAGGAGCTCGGTCACATGAGCACAGCCAACTGCAAGGGACGCTGAGGAACGAAGTTCCCAGGAGGGGGGCGTCGACGGGGCCGCCTGCTCACTGGTCGTAGCCGCGCCCGTGGAGGACTCGCAAAACGCCTTCTCAGCGAGGGGGGAGGTGAAAAATAATTTATTACATAAGTGAAGTGGTCTCTCATCATGCATTTGGGGAAAAAAAGCAAATAAACATTTAGGTCTCCTTTGTCCTTGACACTGGTGGGTTGCGGTCCCTTGCGGCGACCGTCTGTGCGGCCTTGCCGTCTGCCTTCATTTCCCCAATGATCCAAACTCAGGAGAGGTCGGACGGGTATAGAAAGCATTCCACTATCGCAGAGGCATTGAATTGGCACAGAGCACACTTTGAAGTCGCCCCAGACGAAAGTCAGACTTTGCCAACCCACAGTGCTGGCACAATTGGATATTTCTATGAAAAGTGGAAAGGAAGAGAGTCTCGACCCTTACGTCACACCGAATCCGCACTTTCACACGTGAAAGACCTGAAACGGTTCGTTTTTTCTACCAGAGAACACAGAAGGAAAGGTTTTTGGGAAACGGGGGAGGGGGGATGTTTAAGTCGGGACATCAAAGTCACGATTATTTTTCAAACTTTTGTAAAATCAACATCGTCGACATCTAAATAGTTTGCTCTTTGAAAGACGTTGAAGAAGATGAAAAGAAATCCCCAAACTAGGACTATTTTTACAATACAAAGGCTTCTTTTATGCCCAGACTATATAGGCAACGCTTGTTTTCAGGAACGAGAAGACAAACAACCCGTTTTCGTTCCAAATGGGCAAAAGAGTTGAAGCGACATCTCGAAAGGGAAACTATAAATAGCCCAAGTGCATGTGAAAAGATGCTCTGCGTCATCAGGGAAATTCGAATTAAAATGCCCGACGCACCTGCTGCAAAGGAGAAAGTTAAAACGACGGCCCACAAGAAGTCCAGAGGGAAATGCTGCGCTAGATGACCCCATGGGGACAGGGCCGTAAGGCTGAATGTCTTCCAGGAAGAAAAAGGAAAGGGGCCCGCGACTCGCGCGACACCGTGAGCGAACGTCAGGAGCAGCATTATTAGGCTGAGGGAAAGGAGCCAGGCGTGAAAGCCTCTAATCTGTGACATTTCAGAAAAGGCCACCCCATGCCCGGAATGGTGGGCATTTGGTTCCATGCCCTCTGGCTGCCATCAAACGTGTGCAAAAGCATGGTTGGGGGCTGTCTGCTCTCAGACGTCACTAGAAACAAAACAAAAGAAGAAGAAGAAGAGGAGGAGGAGGAGGAGAGGGTGTACGGAATCCGCTGCCCTCTCCATTGCAGCCAGTCGAGGCTCGGGGAGGTGAGCAGAGGTTGGCCTCCCCTCTCTCCGGAGGAGCTGGAATGTTCCAGAAGCGACTGCTGTGCAGAAATGGCTTTGTCAGATCCCCTCGAGCTCCCGGATCCCTTTTCTAAGAGTTTGATATCCCAGATGGCCAGGAGCCCCCAAGGAATTCCTGCAGTCAGCGTGGACTTGTGGAAGAAAGAGAAACCCGTTATTTCCAAAAAAAACCCAAAAAAACAAACAATCAACACCTGCGGAAAATGAAGCATTCTCAACATGGTGGGGGAAAAAAAGGCCTTGGCTCTATGTGGCAGAGAAATGGGTTTCTGTTCGAGCTTCTTGCTGAAAGCCACAGGGGCACCCCCAGCGTCACAGACGCCGCTGCCAGCGAGAAGAGCCACCGAGAAGGGTGTGAAGGGGCTTCTGGGAGCACCCGTGGGTGTCCTCAGGACGGAGGCCTGACACGGCAGAGCTCCAAGCGCCTGTGGTTGCCAAGACGGGGACAGCCATTCCGGAGGTCAATTGTGATGTCACCTGTGGCTCCGGCCCAGCACGTCGCAGGCACAAACGTGTTCTCCCGCCGCTCATGACTGTCCCGTGGGTGGGTGCAAAGCCGTCGTTCTCCCTGTTTTCCAGGTTTCTAAAGAAGGCCAGGGTGCCAGGGGGCGACGCATGTTTTATTTCGGAAACCACGGAGCTGCTGTCGTGTCGTCTCTGGGGGTAGAGGCGTGGTCGCTGCGCACGTTTCTGGGCGAGGCTCATCTCCCCGTTTTTTTTCTGGGTTTATGAGGATTTGAGTCTCATCGGGACTTGAATTTTATAGTCCCCAGAAGAATACTGAGCAGGCCTGCCAGCCCCTGAGGACTGGCACCCCCCCCCCCATTAGGTTCAAGGGGAGAGGGAATGAGCCCGCCGGACAGGGAAGAGGAAGGTTCTGGAAGGGCACACGGGACCGGAACGCGTGCAGGAACCCAGTCCCCACCGGCCCACTCACAGGGTGGCCGGCTGCTCGTGCCACCTTCTGCTGCGTCACTGCTTGGAGATGGCTGTGCAGACGCCAAAGGAGATAGACGTAGGCCTCACCCTAACGTGCCTCGGCACCCGCAGGCACTCGGAAGGAAGCAGCCAAAACACGTGTTTCTGAGATGACGGTGCGTCGACAGCTCCGTACTGGGTCTGCGTCTTGATGCTCAGGAGGTGGCAGCAGCCCTTCTCCCCGGCAACGCACTCGGAGCAGGAGGGTGAGGAAGACAGCGCCGGCGTTTGGAGAAACCAAACAGCCCTTGGCGTCGGGGATCTCAGCACCCACCGTCACCTCTGGGGGACTCTGACACCCTCTGTGTTGCTGGTCAGTTTAGACTTGGTCTCTTCAAGGGAGGGAGAGAGAGGGAGGAAGAAAGAAGGGAAAGGAAAAAGCCAAACCAGTTCTCTGCGGTCAGGAGAGGTGCTGGGTCATTCAGGACAGACCACGCTAACCAGGGGAGGAGATGGACGTAAGAACAGACTTTCGGGGGAGACGAGCGGGAAAGGGCAGGAGAGAACGTGCCCGGAGGCCGGGCAGGCCCCGTGCTGTCATCGGAGTGGGGTTTACACATGGAACAAGCCATCAGGCTGTACCCTCCAGGTCCGGGCACCTTCTTGCACGTACGCTACGCCTGACTGGGGAAAAGGAAGACCATGGAAGGGAGGTGATGTCTGTAAGCTGATACCGGCAGGATAGTGTGTTCGTGAAAGAAGGCAATGTAATGAGCGTGCAACGCTCTTCTTTCTGAACAAAAGAAGGAGATTTTGCATGCATTTGACCTTGTACGCGAGAAAAAACACAAGTTAGGGGAATGAGAAGCTAATGTGACCGGTTACCCATGGGGGGCGGGCGGGCCTGGGCACGGGGGAAGGACAGGGATGAGGTAGATGAGATGGGGCAGGCACACTTCTCCGTGCGCAATGTCCACTTCTAGGACTAGGCCAAGGTTTCACTAACTCAAAAAACTAATAGTAAATACCTATGTCGACCAGGACGACGGGGGGGTGGCCGTGGGCAGGGACCACAACAGAAGGACACGGCCTCACCGGAGGGAAGAAATGCCGGGCCAAGGGAACGGGACAACAGTGTGGAGACTGGGAAGTATAATTAGCGAAGAAAGAAGGGAAAACGCGTGTGCACTGCATTCTGCCTCACACGTTTTCTGTTCAGGTTGCGTTGAGTCGGTAACCCCGAAGCTCTGTGTGTCGGGCGAGTGCGTGAGCACGCTGCGAAGCACCTCCGTGGGAGAAAGGAGCTACACGTAGGGGGTGAGGCCGGAAGGAAGCTTCGCTATCGGACCCGAATCGACGCAGGCCGAGTGAGCACTGTGGGTTTAAACAGAGCACCCAAGGGAGAGAGCCCGAGGGTGGGGCGTGGGGGGTTCCCTGAGCTTTGCACTCAGGAAAGTCCCTTTGGGAGGATGCAGTGACGAGCGAATGAACATCAGGGGCAGGGCCTGAGGACCGCCGTGACTGCGGACACCCGGAGGACAGACGAGGGCTGCACTTTGCTCACGGGGACAGAAGGGCAACGGGTGAGCAGGTGACCCCATCCGGCACTCCTGGTCTGGCAGGCCGCGCAACGCCACGCCCAGTGAACGCTCACCTGCGCAGCATCCTTGCAAGACTCAGATCAAAGACGTGGGGAGGATGACACAGAAACGTGCAAAAGCCCCCGGGGAAGGGGGGAGCGTCCTGCAGGCCTCAGGCTCCTGGAAGCCAGGGTGACCCCCCCCCCAGGGGACTAAGATCACGCATGCAGCCCTGGGCAGCTGGGCAGCGGCCAGAGCTCTCGGTCAAGTGCAATGCCCCTGGGCAGCCAGCCATTGGTTTCCATGCTCATTTTGTCTTCATTCCCACATTGGACTTTCTTACGCCACTTTCAGACGACGCATCTCTGTTTGTGCACAAGGCTCAGGGCTGTCTCTGTTCTGGTTTTGTTTGTTTTTTGGTTTTTGGTTTTGGTTTTGGTTTTTTCAGGCCCCACCAGGCCTCAGACACCGGTGCCCACAGATGCTCGTAATGCGGCTGCACCCAAACCCCCCTCCCAGGGCCCCCGAACCGTATTCAAAGCCCTTTCGGAGCCAAGGACATGCTCTTGCATCCATTCCAAACCAGGAGGAAGATGCTGGTGGCGTGATCTTTTTGCAAAACGTGCAGGCTCGGGGCATTGACAGACTTTACGTGTGCGTGGACGAGGCGGGACCGTTTGTGAATCCCTGCAGAAAGCTGCTGTCCGCCCGCCAAAAATAATAGCACAAGAGGAAGAAGAAGAAGAAGAGAGCAAAGCGGGCACGAAACCGCGTGCCCTCTGGAAGAGGCCTGATTTTTGAGTCTGTGTGCGGCCACTCTCGGAATCCGAAGGAAAATAAATCCCAACTCGCACGGTCCGCATGGATCCTCCTCACCTCCTCGCGTTTGTTTTTCGTCTCCCGCCTCGAAGACGATCGTTGCGTCTTAGGGTTAGGGTTAGGGTTAGGGTTATTCTACAAATAAGTCGTCTGCCTCAGATTCCAGAAACGGTAAAGAATGAGAGATATTCCAAAAATTCTAAAGATCGTGGGCAGGTGTGTGTACAGATGCAGTCTCCATTACGTGAAAACTGACCGCGCATTCGCCCCGTTTGGGTACAGAATCCAGAATCCCCGTGGAGAAAAACACGATGCTAATCAAACTCGTTTGCTGGATGACGATCGGGAGCTCAAAATCCTTTTTTTAACCCCCCATTAAATGAAAAACTCATTAAATCCAAGTATCGCTCAAACCAGCTAATATTAAAACAAAACAAAACAAAACAAAAGAAACACAAACTCACTTGACATTTGACTGAATAAATAACACGCTGTGAAACGTTCAGGCTTCCAAGCGTTTTGGATGTATTTGCAATTCCTGGCTTTTCCTGGGGACTCGGGAAGCGGATGTGTGCGAGGAGAGAATGACGGCCTGAAGGAAGGGCTGACTACGCCGAACATCCCTTTTCTGTGAATGCATTTTCTAATCATCAGATTTTATTTATTTTGAACCTGAAAAATGGGAGGAAAGACTGAGAGAGTCGTGCTGTGTCTCGTCGGCCCCTCCCCACCCCACCCCTGGCCAGGTATCACGTCGTGGGACGGGATGTGTCCGCCTGCACCTTGGGGGACATGGGCCCGCAGCGAAACAGGAAAGCAGAGGACCTTGAGGACGGCTTTAATAGCTTTTCTCGAAAACAAGCATTTTCTAAGTGCAACCGTCTTCCCGTGTGTGCAGCTTTGTTTCCACACGAGCAACGCTGGCTCGCCACTCCCCGGCAGCCTGGGCCTGCCTGTCTGTAGGTTTGTACGAGGACCCAGAGACACGTTCTGACAACAAGAAGGTCCTGGAAACGAAGGAAATAAATGAGCTTTAAAAAACGTCACGGTTACATGATAAAGTCGCAAATCGTTTGACGTAATCATCCTGTATCATTGATATCATCTGTGGTCATGCCAGGAGGGATGCAGCTCCTGGCGTGCATGTGTCACCGACCGGTGTGGGGATCGACCCCGTTCGCGCCCCCGCTATGGACATTTATTTTTCATCCTTAAAAAACAGCCACAAACACCCACGGTAGAGACCCCTGCGGCGGCCGGCCTCCTGTCCTGAATGCACTTAAACCTCCTCTTTCACGGACTCGGCAAGACTCCTCCTGACCATGCCCTATTTGTCACTTCCCTTTGCTGCGTGTAGACTCATCAGTTTTCCGTTTGAGGTCTAAGCTGTATGTTTGCACCTGAATCTGTAAAGCAGGTGTGTCGACTTGTCCCTCTCGATATTGGGGGTGCACCGTGGGGGTGGGGTCCTGAGCACCGTAGAATGAGCAGCAGCAGCATCCCCAGCCTCTATACTCAAGGTGCTGGGGACACCCCTCTCCCCAGCGACAACACCCCGAAACACCCCCCGGACATTGCCCGGTGTCTCCTGGGGACGGGGCCGTGATCTCCCCCAGGTGGGAACCCCTGCCATCAAGCGACCCACGCCACTGAGAAGAGGACCCTGGGCACTCACGGCTCGGGCTGCTATAATCGGTGACAATACTGACTCCTAAACGTGCCGGCAGGTTGCGAGGAACACCCAGAAGACGGAAAGCTCCTTAGCGAAAGGGAAGCCTCCTGTTCCTTCAGCATCCGACCTACGCAGACCAGGGGCTGGAGCCACTGTGCCCGAGAAGACTGGGGTCTGTAAAGAGCTGGTGACGATGACCAATGTGTAAGGAAGACGCCGAGGCACGAGGGGGGCCCCCCCGAGTGTGTCCGGAGGAGGCAGAGAAACTCCTTCTGTGCGAGGACGTAGGTGCTCTGAGACGCTGAGTGACAGACAGGAGGGAACTAGTTCTCCAGGGAGACAAGGGGCATGCAGAGGCTGAAAGCAGCAGAGTCACACAGGGATAATAAAGTGACCCGACGTTTTTTAGAAAATTGAATTTCAAAGTCACCATCGACGGAACGCGTTGATTCGGGGAGCCGGGGACCGCGGAGCTGGACCACGGAGCCAGCCCGGGAGGAGGCTTACATGGAGACGTCAACCTTTCCCAAAATGCACCGGGAACGCACAGGTCACGGGGAGTTCAAGGTCAACAGGTGGGAGGCGTGGGGCCGGCCAAGGCCATGGGCCACGCCGGGTCGAACCTCCACGAGTTCATGGCGGCACGAGGTCCCGAAATGTTCAAAACGCCAACGAGGCAGAGAAATGGGACAGAGAGCAGCAAGCAGCAGGTGACACGGCAGAGCCAGGCCCTGGGGGGGAAACCACCCTTTCACTCGGGGGGTCCCACGCGGAGCATGTGTCAGGACCACCTGGAGGGTGTGTTCAATCCCCAAAGTGCCTGATTGTCTGCGTCCCAGCGGACGCGGCTGCCGATGGCCAGGGGACCCCTGTTCAAGAACCCCAGCGCTAGCGACAGGAACCCCGAACTTTCCTCTCCGCCTCGGGCGAAAGCGAGGGTTGGGGAAAGCACCAACATTTCATCTTTTCCTCCCGGGTTCCGGGAGACCAGAGCATTTCCCTTTTACTGCATTTTTCTTCCCACCTCGGGAGCCCCCTGAACCACCACGTTCCACCGAGGAGAGCAGAGAATCGACTAGAAGACATGCTCTTCCGTGAGGCTGCGAAGGGGAAATGGACCCCGAAACTCGTGTCAGGTGGCCGATGGAGAGCAGCTCTGCAAAAATGTACGTTTTCCCAGAGCCGATCAGACGCGGCCAGCCTGTCCCCCCAGGGCCACCTTAGACGTGTCCCGCTTCGCGAGGGGCTCCAGACTCCGTGAAACACACGCCCATGGTGGTGCAGTCACGATTAAACACGCAGAAAGGATTAATTTTAAGAATCCGCAATGTTTGGACCCAAACTCCCCCAGCCCGAGATGGGCCGGGGAAATTTATTACATTTTTCTCAATATTATTTAATATTTTCCCACAAATATTGAGGTGAAAGCCAAAAGCACGCGCCAGCCCGCCACCATTTCGGGGACGTTAGACGTCTTGCCGTGCGGCCTACAAGGAACGTGGTGGAAAGTCAAAGAAAGCAACAGGGCACCCTCGCTCTTGGGGGGCGGGAGAGGGGTCACAGCACTCCTCTCCCTCCGGTGGGAATTGTGCCCCTCGGCTGGTGAAGGAACCAGGGGGGAAGTCAGGGTCCCTCCAACGGAAGGGCGAGCCAGACAAACGCCTTACGCCAACCATAGGGGCCCCCCGAAGCCACTGCCCCTAGGGCAGGTGCTGTGAAAGGACAGCTGGGAAGCCAGCCCTACCTGAAGGCCTCGGGGGAGAGAGTCCAGGAGCCGCCGATCCTCCAAACGGCGGGGTCAAAACGGCCTCGTCTCTTTTAAAAGCTGAGGCTCGAAATAATCCCAGGCCACGTGGAGCAAAAAATTAAAAAAATTTAAAAAGACTGGGGGGTGAGGGGGACACCTGGAATCGATGGTCAGTCGCCGTCCGCTCAGGAAGGGGGTCTCTTGCGTTAGGCGATGACGTCGGGTTTCCATATGGAACGGATTAGTGGGTCCCGGGCAGGAGGCGAGGCCCGGGTTGACCTGGAGCTACCTGGAGCTCCAGGAGGTCAGCTTCCCCGCAGGTGGGGAAATCCTGACCCAGACATCTGTGCCCCGGACGCAATTTGATAAGTGCATTTGCTCTGCCCCTAAGGGACGGAAGGTCAGGGGAGAGATAGGGGCCAGCCAGGGCTGGGCCTCCTCCCGAGAGAGAGGGCGCTTCTTAGAAATGCAGATTTCCCCCCCACCTGGGGTCGATGGAAACGTCAGTGAACCGCATTTTAACAGGTTCCCCAGGTGATCTGTTTTCATGAATTAAGCAGGGGGGAAGGCAGGCTGCAGGCCACATCCCGTGCCTGCGGCCCGTTTTTTGTAAATAAAATTTGACCGAAACGTGCGGCCAAGGGCCTCCATCTGTGTGTGCTTCTTTCACCCTATAAATCAGCGTGGAGGTGCTGCCCATATGGCACTCGACAGAAAACGCTCGCTGACCCCCTTGTTTCAACCCCTACTCTGCCGTGGGGGGGAAGGGGGCACCAGACGCCTCCACCCACCCGCTAGGACCGCAGCAGGAAGGGGTCGCAGGCGAAGGGGGACCCCTCTTTTCATCGATCCTGTCCGTCTGCTGCAGCAGGTCCTGGAAACCATCACGCCGGGCTCTGGGCCTCATTCGAGTCAAGCTCCCGGAGATCCGGCACCGTGACTGCTGCCCCAGGGACCCTGGCGAAGACACACAGTGTGCGTCCCGGTGAGACTGACCGGCGGAGAAGAGGGGATCTGCCTGGAGGATTCGGTCACGATGGTTTTCTACGAAGGTCAGCTGAGTCGATGCAGCTGAGTCGATGCAGCACATGTGACAGACGTCTCGGGGTGGCGGGTGGGAAGCGTGTCTGTCGATGGAGCCACCATTGAGGCCCCAGGTGCGTTGCATGACAGGGCTCGGGGTCTAAGCCACGGCGGGCTCTGAGCACTGACGGAAGTGTGTCCTCCCCACCCCCTTCATCTCTGTCTCTCTCTCTCTCTCCATCCTCCCATGAACCTCCTTACATGGGGCCACGTGGAAAATGCAGAGTCTCGGGCCCTCCCCCCCACCAACCTGCTAACTCAGAACCCCTGGGGGGAGCCCGAAGGTTAGTGGGGCAGAGGGGTGTGCATGCGTGCGTGTGTGTTTAGGGGAAATCTGGGGCCTTTGGGGACCTCGTGCCAGTAAACCAAGGGCCAGAGGCCTAGGCATCCGTCCTCCGCACACTCCCGTGCCAGGTGGCGTCTCCCGGCCATCTGGCCTCGCTCCCTCGGCAGACATTGGAGCCTCCAATAGTAGATGGCGCCGCCGTCGGCCGACTTCTTCTGCACAGGGTCAGGGAGCAGACATTCTGGGCGGTGACAGCCGCGCGGGCCCTCGGCCGCCATGGCTCCACGCCGCCCTGGTAGTGGGGGAGCAGGGGCAGACGATCCGTGAGCGGAGGAGTGTGGCCACGAGCCGATCAAACTTGATTTGCAAAGACAGGCAACGGCCCCATACGGCCCGTCGGGTGGTTCCCTGCACCCAACCTCACAGCGGGAAGGCTGCACCACGGGCTCAGGCTGGATGCCCTCCGCTCCCAGCCACGTCTCCCTGCTCCAGAAGGCGGAGCGTGGGTTTGGGTGACCATTTTGCCGCCCCTTTCCCAGGGGGTCAGAGAAGCTGGAGGAGGATAAGACGTCCAGGAAGAGGTTTTAGGAGACGAAATCGATGTGCGTGTTTCGACAGACCGGGGAGAGCAAAGCAGTCTGGGGGATGCGGGGTGATGAGGATGCTCAGAGGGAAAAGGTGGAGGCGTTTGCCATTTCCATCCCATCGACATTGAGCCTGAGTCGCCGTGACACCCAAACAAAGTGGAGAAAGCCGAAGAACGGGAAATCGAGATTTCAGAGGTGGAGGCTAGAGAGGGCCAGTCCTGCTGACGAAGCTTGTGATCCCATCCCATCGCAGTGATGAAGCAGGTTGCCCCTGGAAGCTGACATCAAGCCGACCTTTTTTTTTTTTTGCCCTGAGGCGGTCTCACCCAGGAACGGGGGGCTCCATAGACGGTAGGATTCGGAGTCGGCAAAGGGGTGGGATGAAATCTTTAGGGGCTGCCGACAGGGTGACCTTCCCAGATCCCACATTTGCAACCATGGGGCACTACCGCACACCCAAGGGCTCACCAAAGGAGCCCCTGGGCGCGTGAGACCTTGTAGAAAATCACGTTTGAGCTGAGCGAGTGCAAGGAAGCCCGTAAGAAGGCAAAGGGGGTGAGGGAGAGAGCGGGGTGAGGAAGGGAAAGCGTGAGATAAACCCCTGGCTGCTGTGAAAATGTCCACGGGCTCATATCACCGACCCGAGAGCAAGTCTCAATTAACTGATGCTCAGTCTCGGGGCCGCCAAGTGGCTTCGTGACACGGCAAACGCAGGTGCATCCAACACTCGTGGTCCAAGGCATGGAGCTGTCCCTGGGCATGCAAGGCGGAGACGCATCCCCCGGGGGGGGGGGTCATCCATCGGGGACCTCAGCAGACAGGGCTGTCTCTCTGTGAGGTGGGGGGACAGGCTGGAGCAAAGCACATCCCCGTCGGCAACACCGGGTCCCACCGGGACTGGGGTGGGGGGTGTGCGGGCCGCCCAGCGCCTTGCGGGGGGGCCACGCTCACACCTGTCAGCTGGGAGGAGAGCAAGTCTCCGGCCTAAAGAGCTGGGCGGCCTCCCCGTCACGTAAAACGCCCTTAACCACGCAGTGGCTGGGGCCGAGAGCCAAAATACGGGACTTTCTCCACGATGCAGGACCTGCCATCCTGGGGGGGAGCGGGGGGCGGGCTCAAGGGTCCAGCGCTGACCAAAAGCAGACCAGCAAAGCCTTCTGTCCCTGAGAGCCTTTTCCCCCCACTCTGACGTGCCCTTGCTCAGGCTCGCAAAACGCGCGGCGTCTCCCATGGCGGGTCCTGCCCCCCAACTACTACTTCCCAGAGCCCAGGGCCCCGTCGTTCTGTCGTTCCCCTTCCTGCGTGTTGGCTTGACACACCTGTGCCCCACTGCACGGTCCCTCCCGCGGCTGCTGGGCCGAGCATCCTTGCACCTTCCCTTCCTCTGAGACGCCTCCCACGTCGGCTGCAAGTGGAGCCGGAGCCCAGAGTTTCCTGCTCGTTCTATTACCCCCCCTCCCCACCACGTCCTTGCAGAATGGCCGAGCCCATCGCAGTGTGAATCTGGCAGCAGAACCGTTGATCCAGCGCCGGGCAGGGCCAGCTAGGCCAGGTCAGCGGCACCGAGGACGCAGGAGCCCTGATGAACAGCGTTAAAGGTGCGGGCTGGGATGAGCCGGGAAAGCAGAGCCGAGGACACAGCGACCTTGAGACGCTGTTTTCCTCTCTGAGGTGTGAACACCGCACCAGGCAATGCGAGAAGAAGCTAGGAGACCCTAACGCGTCTGAGAGATGACGTCCTCCGAAGGGGAGGAACCCTCTGTGACCAAGAAGGGGTGGAGGGAAGCTGGGGTGGGATGCGGGGATGCGGAATGATTGCTTACCGGGCGCTGGGTGCCATGTGGGGTGAGGCTGATGGCATCTTACTTTCTCGTGTCTTTTCAAAGGGCCCCTTGGAGGTCTTTAAGAACAAGTGGTTCTGAGGAGAGGGACAATCCGTGTCCTGTGGAACTGGCGAGGAGGAGGAGGAGGCAACATCAAGTTGCACTTTATGTCCCCAAAATCACATAAAGGAAACGGAGATTAGGATGCACGGCCGGGCCGTTGGACATGGGTTCCAGAAAAGGGGGCGCATGTGTCCCCCTTTCACGGCAGAGGAGAGACAAAAGCCGATGATCGCGGCCCAAATCCACACCCTGGTGGTGACAAACGACCCCCCCGCCACAGTCCGCAGCTGAAACGGAGACCACACATTTCCTCGTGCAGCCGAGACCGTCACCCACGCTGAGTCCTGACCACGCACGGATGGCACGGAGGGTCGTTGTCACGGGGACCGCACCTCAGCTTTCCATGATGGAGATGTCAGAGGAGGCAGAGGACACATGACTCCAGGTTGCTAAAAGGATGAGCAAACGGGCCTCTGTGACCTTCTTCCGTGTCACCTACCTTTCCAATCCATCGGAAACTACTCCAGGCAGTACTCGGGCCTGTTGAGTTCTACGAGGAATGTCCCTGTTTGGGGCAAAGCTCACCACATGTGAAGATGCTGCACGGTTCAAGCACCTCGACAGATTTCCGATAAGAGCAGCTGCTGAGTCAACACTATGGAAAAGGCGGGATGCGAGTCAAAAGGCGTGAGGACGGGGCTCATCGGGGACGCTATGATAACATTATGACACGAAGACGTCTCTTTCGCTGGCTGCTACTGGCACAGCTCTCGGCCAGGGGAGCCTGGTCTTTCTAGGACTTTAAGGGACACAATGACTTTCTCAGCGCGAAATCCCCTAGGCTGGGGCATGGCCTTGCAAGGGAACTCGGTGGCTTTGCATTTCCAAGTACCCAGGCCGCCGACCGTCCTGCGAGGCGCCACGTGAACAGTGCTCATGCTGCGATGGCTCATCCCCAGGACAGCCTGGCCGTCGTGACCTCCCAGGACGCAGAAGGAAGGTTTTCAGAGCCGGAGAGCGAGTTGCAGGAGGGCAGCAGCCGCTGCTGCCTCACAGCAGGTCGGCAGATGCCCAGGTGGGCCAAGGAGGAGGACGCCCTCCCCATCCCCCTAGGCCCCGTCTGCACACCCGAGAGGCCCCACTGGGTGCGAGCAGAGAATTCCTTAAAAGGTTTTCGGGACGCCTGATGGGATCGAAGGGAGCAAACGGCCTTTCTGTCTTACTCAGTCTTAGGTGAACAGAGTCCCAAAGCTGCCACTGAGTCTGCGGTCACAGGGCACCTTCAACTGGCCTCCCGGCTATCTGGGAACATCTTTCGCGTCCTAATTAAAATATGGCCCAGGTCCAAACAGAAGGAGATTAGCAGCGAGGCAGGGCTCCCTGGGGACCGGCTAAGCCCCCGCTTCAGAACTGGCTTCTGGTGTGGCCTCTATCAGGCAGTTGGAAGCCATCAGGACCAATTAGGTTGTAAATGAAACCCCGGTTTCAGAGTCGAAAGTTGAAAATGGATTTCCTTTTTGTCCCTGAATACGACTGTGCGCAGGTTGCGCACGGTGAAAAGCTTAGGGTCACGTCGGCATCCCGCAGAACTGCATTTTCGTCTGCATCACGTCAAGGGACATGTGGCCACTCACCCCTTGGGGCTGGATTTGGCTACGCGCATCGGTCAGGGCTCACCGGGCTGTCACTCGGCCGTGGTATCCGTGTTCAAGGTACAGGGAAGGGGTCAGGGCCCACGACATCTGTCGTCCCTTCATCCAGAAAGCAGAAACCGTCTTTGCAGGTGCATAGAACAAAGGTCCCCAACCTCTGTGGCCCCAGGGACCGGGCTCCTAAGAGCATCTAACGCCCGAGGACCCGAGGTGGGGCTGAGGCGGTGATGCTGGCTGCAGACACAGAGGAAGCTTCCCTTGCTCACCCACCACGACCTCCTACTGTGTGACCCAGTTTGTAACAGGCCAAGGACCAGGGACCAGGGATTGGGGACCCCTGACCTCGAAGATCTCTAAGTGTCTAAATGCCCCCAAGAGGGGTTTGAGGCCAACAACCTCAGCATCGAGAGAGGCTGAGGAAGCAGAAATGGAAAAAAAAGGCAGAAAAAAGGCGAGAGACACAGCTCGCCGTTCGCCAAAGCCTTGCACGCGGCCCTTGTTCCCATCTTCCTGAGGCCACGTGGCTTTTCGGGAATTCCACATTAACGCGACTTCCACCCAGGGTGTGGCATGCAGCGTCCTCCTTCAAGTTCCTCCAGGTAAAAGTGAGGGTTTTTTACTTTGGGTGGTGAACACACGACAGAATATACACGTGTCAGATGCCAATGTTCACCCGAAAACTATATAACGGTATCAGCCAATGTTAGCCCCAGTAAACTTGATTTTTAAATTTTTTACATAATAAAAATAAAAGTAAAAAATGAGGATTTTATGGAATATACAGATGTCAAACGATAACTTACATGCAAAAACTATATAATTGTATTAACCAATGTTACCTCCAATAAGCTTAATTTAAAAATTTCTTAAATAATAAAAATAAAAATAAAAATGAGGATTTTACGGAACATACAGATGTCATATGATAACTTACACCCAAAAACTATATAATTAACCAATGTTACCCCCAATAAATTTAATTTAAAATTTTTTAAATAATAAAAATAAAAACTGTCAAACGATAACGTACACCCGAAAACTATATAATTGTATCAACCAATGTTACCCCCAAGAAACTTGATTTAAAATTTTTTTAAATAATAAAAATAAAAATGAGGATTTTATGGAATGTACAGATGTCAAATGGTAATGTATGCCCCAAAATTATATAATTGTATTAACTCATGTTACCCCCAATAAACCTAATTAAAAATTTTTTAAATAATAAAAATAAAAATAAAAATGAGGATTTTATGGAATATACAGATGTCAAATGATAACGTACACCCCAAAACTATATAATTGTATTAACCAATGTTACCCCCAAGAAACTTAATTAAAAAATTTTTTAAATAATAAAAATAAAAATGAGGATTTTATGAAATATACCGATGTCAAATGATAGCTTCACCCCAAAACTATATAATTGTATCAACCAATGTTACCCCCCAATAAACTTAATTAAAAATTTTTTTAAATAATAAAAATAAAAATGAAAAATGAGGATGTTATGGGGGAGGGGTAATGTCCTCCATCTGACAGGCGCAAAGTAACGTCTTAAACAACTGGCTCTCAGGGAGCTTAAATAATCGACTCCGTCATTCTTAGGGAGCGAGGGTGACTCAGTTCACCACCATCACGTGATCTGTCGAAATTGCGTGATGATACTAGGTAGGGGACCCCTGGAGACGTGGAGGAAATCCCCGTCCCTCCAGTCGTCTCTCCCTGCCTGTCTGTCTCCCCCTCATCTCTGAGCCTAGAACATACTCACCTGGAGAAGCCCCCTTGGCGTTGAGCCTGAGGATTGGGGGTACCGGCTGAAGACAAGTCAGGGACAGGGGACCTCCCCTCCCCCCGCCAACCCTGGGATTGCCGGGCAGCATGTGCAGTCACAGCCCAGGCCTGCACAAGCCCTGTCTGGGACGTGTGTGACGTGGGAAGAATTAAACTGCCCCTTTGCTAACACTGTGTGCCACCCAGCCCCGGCGTAGGTCAGAGGATGGGCCCAGAATGGCCCAAATATATCTGGACACAGGCCCCTTTCTCCGTGTGGAATCTATTAACAGCATCCTGCTGACCGGCTTGCTCTTCCACTGAGCAAATTCAACCAGCCAGGAGCATTAAAAAGGGTTTCGTTAGGGAGGGGAAGGCATAAAACCGGCCCCAGAGGGGGTGGGGTTGCCTGGGGGAAGGGAGTGCGCGTCAGTGGAATGTGCTGGAGGGCAGGGCTGATTCCCCAGGGTGTGTGTGGCTGCAGGAGGCCCCGGCCCTGCCCCCGGGGAAGAGCATTCTTGGTGGAGAGGGCAGAAAGAATTCAACAGCCGGGCCCCAGGCCAGAGTCGAAAGGAACGTTTACTGGAGAAGGGGGGATGCTCCACAGGCAGAGGCCCAGTGACAGGGACTAAGAGGCGAGGAGGAAGAGGGACAGAATACAGGGGACTGAGAGGAAGGCAGTGGGAGTGAACACAGAGGGAGGGACCCTTTGATGGGGACACACAGTGAGGACGGGGGAGCAGCATGTAGCATGGAAAGGTAAGAACGTGCGGAGTGAAAGGCCTGCTGGCCGGCCCCAGCCTTCATCCCATAGGTTTCCCCGGTTTGGGCCACAGGGAAGGAACGAATTTACTTCGTGGAGGGCAGGTGCTTAAGGACCGTTTGTCCTGCTTGCCCTGCTCAGGTGAGGAGAGTGGGCCGCTCGCCACCCCAGCATAAACCTCCCTTCGATGGGCAGGTGTCCCCTACCGGGATATCTAGCTCCCAATTCTGCTTTCAGAGCTGCACCTGACCACCAATGCCGGCTCTGGGTGGTGGCCTGACCTCCAGGGCTTTGGAAAGCCCCCAGGTGACTGGAAAGAGCAGGCAGGGGTCAGGGCTCTGCTCTCAAGGCCTGTGACCTCAAGTGTGACGGGGCTGGTGATGCAAAGTTCAGCATCACCCACGTGCGCCACCCCTCCCCCCCGTCATGTCAGGACTGGCCCGTGGGCCCTGGTGATCTGTGAGGCTCACGACGCCACTGATGTGCCCCCGGCTCCTCACTTTGGTGACCTGATCATGCCTGAGACTCCCCGGGTAAAGGTCCCTGCAATGTTTATGCCGTGACGAAGGGGATCAGCGTGGCTTTTGACCTGCTGCTTCTGACTCGGGGAGCTGTGCTTGCCATTGGCGACTGGCGTGTCCCTGATCCGCTGAAAAGGTCCCTTGTCGAGTGCCGCTGTTTCCCTCGGCAGAGACAAGTGAGAAGTGAGCCGCCCCGGGGCTCCTATCGGAAGCAGAAATGAGTTTTTTGGACTTCTAAAGGATTGTTTATGATGTGTTCTTGTGTTTTCTCTCCCTCTGGAGCTCAATCGGGAAGTCCTGGAGGGGCCCTCTCATTTTCTCATTTTTTCTCTCCTATTGTCCAGCTCCTTGTCTTTTTTCTCTAGTTTCTGGAACATTCCTGCACTGTGCTTCCTGCCGTAAGCTCTTCCCATGTTTACCCCATCTCCTGAGCTTATACCTTTTCACGTCTGCCAGGCTGATTTGCAACCACCAACACGGACAACAGTCGGCTTGGGGACTTGCTGGGACAACCAGATTCCACTGTGCTCCTCTGAGCGTCCTGCTGTGGATGCCAAGACATTAGTCTGCCTCGGGAGCAGCCTTCGAAGAATGCCCAGGGAATGGGCTTTGCGGTGAGCACATTCCCTGGGAGATGCACCCCAGCCGTCGAGCGTATCCACAGCCTGTCCTTTTTCACGGCCTCGTAGTATTCCACGGAGTGAATGCCACACCGCTGGTTTAATTGATCGGCGGTCCAAGGACCCTGATCATTGATCCCCACTGGGGGGGGCTCCTCCAGACAAAACACGCAGTAACCTCTGTGGGAGCAGGACTTTCCTTTCTCGGGGCCAAAACCCAAGAGGGCAATTGGGGGGTCACGTGGCATCTGCATGTTTCATGGCGTCCAGTTGTCGAAGTGTCCATCCCGACACAGAAGGGGTTGTGCCTACATTTATTTTTAACTCATGTGTCCATTAAAAATGATTCCCATAAACAGAACCAGGGCTTCTATAATAGCCAAGAGGAAAAAAATAAAATAAAATGCACTTCATTTTTTCCCCCCGTCTGCAGCCTCCCAGGACTGCTTTTCATAAAACAAAACACCATGAGCTTCTGTGGCGACAGTATGCTTTTCCCCTAATATATTCCCATTCGAACTATTTCTGGAGAGCCCCGTCTGAAAATTGCTCCCATAGCTATAAAAAGCCGGGTGTATTTTGAGAAATAAAAGATGAGAAACGAGAAGAAAAAGATACTTTAAAAAAAAAAATGCTGCAGCCTGTCTGGTTTCAGCTTGGGCCAAAAATGGATGTCCTGAGCAAGGCTCTGCCTCTGACGGTTTTAGAAAAGGAAGGATCCGGATAAAAATAAGCCTCTTGCAAACGGAGCCTGGACAAGAATCCGTTTTCTAATTTAAAAATATATATATAATATAAATATAATATGAATATAATAATATTCATATAAATAATAATTAATATAAATATAATTAAAATAAATATATAATATAAATATATATGTAATTAGAAAAATCTAATTTTTTAAATTAGAAAAATTTTAAATTAAAAAATTAGATTTTTCTAATTAAAAATAAGTATTATCTCACACGCACATCCTATTTGGGGTACCTGAAAGATAAAATTCTCATTAAAGCTTTTACAGCCTTTGCAGTTTCTTATAAGAGTGGTAAAGCTGAAGGGGGGGCGGGGAGGGATTTTGTTTTCGTTTCGCTAAAGCTGTTTTTCATGAAAATCCTTAGAGATGGCGGTAAACAAACACACCGTTTCGTTTTTCAAGCTCGGCTGCTCAGACGTGCCAATTTTAATAAAGAAACGAAACCGAGAAGGAAACAGAAAACCTGTGAAGGCAGGCAGATCCGTCTGCACTCAGCTTTGCAAAGTAGGGGGCTGGCGCCAATCCCGAAAGGGGATGACACCAAGCGACTGTCAACAGCCCCGTCAGTCGGCGAGGCCTGCGGCCTGCAGAACCGGATGGTGTCGGGCTTCCCCTCTATCAGCCGGTGTCCCTGACGGCCTCCTTCTCAGCCTGTCCCCGTGTCCTCACGCACGAGGAACGCAGGCTGCCTGTTCCCAGGGTCCCTTCGTGAGCACTGAGGTGACACTTGGAGTGGCAGAGCCAAACCCCAAGACTCTGAGGCTGCCTCTCGGGAGGAGGGGTCACGTGCACCTGCTCACGGTCCAGAGGGGGCATTTTGGGGTTTTCTGCCACTCTGATGACGTCGGCATTCTCCTTCCAACGCTGGAAAGGTTTTAGGGGATCGGGCACACACCAGGGACCTCGCACCGGCCTGCAAATCCCAGACTCCCGGGATTGTCTCCCATGGGGGTATGTGCATGGAAAACGCAGTCTGCATCTAGCATCCTGTCTACTCGAATTATCATTCTAGGTGTTGGGGTGTCAGGTATGCAAGCTCCAGGCTCAGGAGGGATGACATACATAAGAGCTTTCATATTTTTTATTCATTCAACAAGGAAAGATCTTTAAAACCCCGCTTTTGCTCAAAAGCAGATCCCATATAGTCATAGTTCTTCAATTTGCTGGATTCAAACCTATTTTTTCAAAACTTAAATTACTTTTTGTGTGTTTAGGTACATCGTGTCCACTCGTGTGCGTGAAAATTGGGGTATTTAGCAAGTTTATTCTTAAGTGTCGGTAAAAAAGGATGTAGTGGGACCCAGACCTGGGAGCTGCGACACGTACAGGTGTGCAAACCGAACACGGATGACCCAGAGAAGGACCCTGTTCCAACAGAAAACAAAATGTTTCCAAGGTACCGGCCTTCCCCCCTCAGTAGATTATATTCCTAAAATGTCAAAAATCGAACATAGATGTTCTGTACATCAATTAACGTTTTTCTTCTTCAAACCACTGTTTCTCTTCCTACCAAACTCCTATTTCTGATTATATTTTCATAAAAAAATTCAAGACGGTCTGAATGCTTCTCCAGATTTTTTCGTAATCTGGGCGTCCACGCAAATTAGAGTCATGACATTGAGTGACGTGTAATTGAATTGACGAAAAATATAAATCGAATTGAGACTCCGGAGAGCATGACTTGATGTCATTTTCAAAAGGAAGCTTCATGGCTTCACCACGTCATGGGGAAACCCTGAGATACGATTTTATAGGGTCTAGCAAGCCTTTGTGTTGGGGAAGGGTTCATTAGAGTCCCGTTTTATTCTTTATTCTGTGACTGGAGCAGAAGTTGAATTGTAGATAAGTCTATCCTGGCTATGTCAACCCCTCTAAATTGTTTAAAAAAACAAATTATTTCTCTGTAGATAAAGATTCTTATGAATCAGACTGGCTGTGCGTGGCCACATGTTTCCAGTCTCTCCCCACGAAGTTCTTACTACGTTAGCCGACCTCTCTTTCAGCAAATGACATCCACAGAATCAAACGTGTGACAGCTCCCGGATAACAACAGGAACTCAGTTTCCCAAAAGTGTCCGAGCACATCCGACGTGCAGAATGCCTCTGCAGAGAACGCAGCCTGTCATGCGTGGGCAATGACATTCTAAAAGAAAATTAAGACATTTTTCTCCCTGCTGTGGCAGGGAGTTTCTCAGGCCTGGAGACTTGCCTTCTGTATCCTGAGTAAGTGAGCAAAACGTAAAATCCCTACTTAATCCCCTCATCTTCTGCCAGACACTTCTTTACCCACGGCCGCCGGCTCCGGTTCCAAAGGCCACTCTCTAATTTCCCCAGAAATATATCCCCCCCAAAAAAAAAAAAAATATGGAAGAAAACTGAAGCGGTGGCTCTCCTGATTTCTTCTGTTTCTAGACATAATTTTTTGCATCGAGGGGGAAAAAGAATGGCATGAGTTGGCTTTTTCATTTACTTTTTTTCTTTTAATGTTTATTGAACACTTTCCATGACCTTGAAGTCCTTTTGTACTAGGGACTCAGCAGTTCACTACTAGGAAGGTTTGTGGAAAGTGACCCCACAGAGAAGAGAGTCAGAATGAACATAAGGCGTTCAGGGGGTTGATGGCTGAAGAATTTATCAAAACGTCGCATGGATTTGGAATCTGGGGGAGACCAACACAGCCAAACATCAAACAGGTGAATCCTAGAACTGTCTGCCGGGGTGAAGCACCTTGGGAGAATAACAAGAATAATGGTGACGATATAAACTTAAAACACCACCTTGGGTTTATGTACGTTCCTCAAAAAAAAAAAAAAACACTTGCTGACATGGCATTTCTGGATAATATTTAACGATAACGTGGCACTATCGCAGCATTGGAGTTAGGCTGTCGACCTCTCTGGTTTGGGGTTTTTCATTTTTTTTCTCAAGATATTCAGTCCAGTATCCAAAAGTTTAATTTGGATTCTTTTATACACACACACACACACACACACACACACATTTATATTTTATATTTTATATTTTATATTATTATTTTATATTTTATTTTATTTTATTTTTTATATTTTATATTATTTTATATTTTATATTATTTTATATTTTATATTTTATTTTTTATTTTTTATATTTTCATATTTTCATTTTATTTTTTATTTTTTATATTTTATATTTTATATTTTTATATTTTATTTATATTTATATTTATTTATATATTTTTACATATATATATATACACATATATATATACATATATATCTGAGACTCTGACAGCATTCATGCACTTATCCCATTTTAAGTGATGAATCTGAAGGTTAGACAAGTTGACTGCATTCCCCGAAGTCCTCCCTTTATTCTCTTCGTGTCTTTGTTCGTTTAGCAAACGCAAAGTGAGGCCAGCAATCACACCGAGCGATGCTGACGCTGACCCTAGATAACCCGGCCAAGCTGTCAGTAGACCCCGATCTTCTGATTCCCGTCAAAAATGTGCAGGAAAAGATAAAGGTATGTTCATGAGAGCGGTGACCGTCTGTCCATGGGACCGTCTGAATGCTGACTAGTGATGTGTGCACAGCCAAAGCACCGTCACTCTCATGACACAGGCCTAAACAACTCCGACAGCTACGGGGAAGCCCCGTCATCTCAGAAACACGTAACGGAGAGTTCTGCAAAAGTGAAAACTACGCCTTGTTTTCCTCAAACAGATCACATGTGGCACAGTAGCCAGTTCCGAGCTTGCCCAAGCCAAGGGGCTGTGTCAAGGCTTTTCCGCTGCAGGTGTATGTCACGCCTCAGGCACCTGACCTTGCAGAGGAGAGGGGGGGAAAGGAAAGGCAAAAGTGGCCAATATTTGGAGAGACTTCCAACGGGTCCCCAAACTCTTTTTTTAGTAGGAATTGTTGTTAAAAGGCAGCCACAGAGGCGGAATCGGGACTATCCACAGATGAGAGTTCAAGGTTCCCGACGGAGGAAGCACACACGTGCGCCCTAGTCGGAGATGCTGATGCTCTCAGCAAAGCAGGGCCTCACACCCTAAAAGAGTGAGACTAACTCAGACACACAGACAGTGGAACCCAAAGGAAGCACGCGTGGGCTCGCCCAGCTCGTCCAGCTGGGGTCGGGGCATCAGCATCGGGTTAAAGACCCGTAAAAGGAACGAGGCCTCAAGATACCCTCACGACCCCCTAGAGCATCGAGTACCTGTCACCTTGACATATTAATATTTATTTCCCCTTCGTCGACAGAAGTGATTCTTTCATTTGTCACCAGCTGTTTCCATTGGCGTCCCTTTGTCCACGTGGCTGTGTCTATCGATCTCACTCTTTTAGTTTGTCAAACCATACCGCACAAGGGTCAGTGACATCTGTGAATGGAAACAAATATTGGGAGTAAATTAAAAATAAATAATAAAGCAGGTGCATGGGGGAAAGTAAATGAAACCACTTCCCCTTCTGTTGGATGCGCAACTCGCTTCTAACAAGTGGAAGTGACCACGTGTGACTCCACACGAAGTCGCAGAAGGCGCTGTGGGTCCCGTCGTACTGTGTCTCAGCTCGGTCGCTCTGGGGGAAGTCAACGGCCGTGTCTGAAGACATGCGAGTGGACAAAGCCACCTGGTGAGGTGAGGATGAGGCGTTTCTGGTGACAGGTGGAGAAGGACCAAGGCCTGCTCCCGGGAGCTGCGTGAACGAGCTGTTTGTCCCCAAATCAGAGCCTCCACCCTCAAGGCTGGCTTAGGATGACTTCGGCCGGGGTCAACGTCTTCACCACAACATGATGAGAGACGCGCGATTGGCCACCCAGCTAGGTCTGTCCCCAGTCCCTGTCCCCAGAACCCCTGAGATAGTGTTCGGGGCTGATCTGTTACGAAGCCATAGGCAACCAATAACACCAGGAAATAAATCCAGACGCCTGGACCCCAAAGCCTGTCACCTTCCCTTTCACGTCACCTCTTCTGTTGCTTCTTGTGCAGAATCGACACCTTTTGGCCGACCCAACTGCCATTTCATGCCGGTGACGTCGCCTTCACCTGTGTCTACTGACAGTCGTCCCAGTTTTCTTGAAATATTAGTCTCTCCTCCTAGATGATGAGGGCCATGGGAACGGGACCAAATGTAGTAGTTAGCACGTAGCACGTCCTCCGTAAATATTTTGGGGTGAATGGATGAGTAAAACACTTAAAATCCATGCAGTCTACCCCTGGGACTTTATTTCTATTTTATGCTGAAACAATGGGGAATAGAGTCTGTGTCCTAGATGGACAAAGGAGCTTCTATTGCACGTATGATCTCTCTTGCTCCAAGCTTCCTAGAAGGAGGTTGTTTTATTCTGATTTTTAAAAAAACAGAGTTTGCAGAGCACTAGATGTTGTTGTTTTTCAATAAGAAGCTAAAGTCCTAGAGCAAAATAAGTTGATTTTTCTAATCAAAAGCGTCTTGCCTGATCCTGCATGAGTTCCTTTTCGCTTCCTATTCCAGAGTGGCTGACTGGAGGTTCGGGGAGCAGGATCTGGGTAGGTGGGTGGGTGGGAGGCAGGCCTGGGGTTGACCTCTACCAGCCCCCAGCCACATGGGGCCAGGGGCACTGGGTCACAGATGACGTTCTTTGGGGCAAGTTATTTCTTTGCACGTAAATCACCACGAAGCATCGTGCTGCAATGGCTTTTGACTCTGCAAAATGCCTCGCCACCCAGATTTTAGTTCACAGTCAAGAAGGGGGAAAAAATTACGTGTGAGGGGAAACAAAACGCAGCAAGCGTCTGGGAGACACGAGTAAAACAAGAAACCCAAGGAGTCCACAGCACAGCTGGGGCCCCAGCGCTTTGATCAGGGACCAGACATTGCTACTGTGACCGCTGAAACGAGGCGGGACGTCGCGTGGGCGTTTCCAATCCCATCCTCACTCCTTTCTCCAGCATTTGTCATCTCCTCCAGGGCCGCCTACTAGAACTTTCTGCAGCGATGGAAGTGCTCGGTGCAGTGGGGCATGGAGGCCGCACTGGAAACGTGGCTGGCGTGACCGAGAACAGAATTGTCACTTAGCTTCATGCTCGTTGTGAACGTGTTATCAATTCTTATCTTAACTTTCCCTGATTTCGAGCTCAGTAGCTTCCCGTGGCTGGAAGCTACATGCTGGCCCAGAACTGCTTCTGATTTGAGTTTTGAGACGGGGACGTCCTCGAGCTCCTGGAGGAACTTAGGACAAGACAGGCTGGAAAGTATGGCATTTTGCAAAGATGAGAGACACGGAAAGTCAAAACTCGAAACTCTCAAGTGATGTTTAGAAAGTGCTAGGCAACTCCATCGTTCTGCAGAGAGCAAAGAAGAAAGGTCACCCCAGGTCTGCATCCCAAGTTCTCACCCAGTTGGACCGAGAGGCGTTGATTTCTCCTACACTAGGGACCTCCAGCGAGCACCTTGTGGTGACATGGGCAGGAAAGTGAAGCAAAGGTTTGGCTGGGACAGAAATCGTGCTGAACACGCACAGGAGGGCGAGCTGGATGGCAAGACAGCCCTCGGAGGCTGAGCGAGACGTCTAGTGAGCATGTGGCTTGATGTCGCAACTGCCCTGTTCTTGGGGGACAAGTTCAGACTCTGCACGGTGCCAGCCCCCGCCCCCACCCGTCCTCCCATCACCTATGGGCCTGATTTCTGGCTGCTCCCCAGCAGGGATTCCGTGTCTGTGCCCACGTGCTCTTCCCTGACTCTCTACAGGCTCCCTGAGTGCACATCCACCTGTCCAGGTGAGGCTGGGGAGCAAGCAACACTGCCCCTTGGGAAATCCGCCTGTCCCTAGCCAGGAAAACTGAGCTCTCCCACTCTTTCATAAAGGGGCATCAATGGAAACAGTTGGTGCACGAATTCACCAAAAACACGCATTTCGAGAGCCACAGCAACATTGTCCAAAGAACCCTCAAACTGACAATATTGGAGATGCCCCAGTAATGGATATAGACAGGAATACTACACAGCAATGAACATGAACCCTCAGAGTGACAGCGATGCATCGTCATCAGGAGGGACTAAGGTGGCCGGGCACAAAAGACCGTCGTTCTATCCAGCCAGAGAGATGCCTCCTGCATTTTGCATCATCGGATGCGTAGAGATGAGCACGATGAATCCACACTGTTCAGAGAGGTGGAGGTGAGTAGGGCCTGCATGGGGCCGGGGAGAGGGAGGGGAGAGGACGGATGCCAGGAGGCCAGGGATGTTTCCTTAATGTGGGAGCCGATGAGATGGGTGTCTCGGTCGTAAAAACTGAGCGAGTTGTGCCTGAGGATACGTACACTTTCTGTAAGTATTATTCACTAATTGTTTCAAAAGCTCTATCTATCCTCCAGCGCTCAAAACTCACCCCTTCCAGAGGCCGTGAAAGCATCCTACCGTAATCCTGCATTTTCTCATCATTGGGGGGAAAAAAAAAAAAAACATATCATTTCAGACACATACTTTTTACTGTATCCGTCAGAATTTGGACGTCGCCCTTTTTAAACCTCCCTTGGTGCTTGGCACCGGATGGGTCACCAAATAACTTTTTCCCAAACCCTTTCCAGCCCCGCCGTCTTTTCCACTATGACTTAAAATCGCTCAAACGGCAAAGACAGGTTTGATCTCGTGCGTTCTGCGGGTTTTTTCAAACAGCTGAGTTCCCTTCAGCACACATTTCCTTGCACATTTAAAATGGGAAGACCTGGCGACAGAAAGGAGTCTGGAATTTTCCACCCGCACAGCTGTTGCTGCAGGGCGTCTGGGGTGGAAGCTTCTCCTAATGGGACTCGCTCCCACTGTTCTGCACAGGAGCGATGACCTCATTGCATTGCAGCGCCGTCTCCGTACCAGGGGAAGGCGTCAGACATCAGCAAGGAATGCAGAAAGGACTGCCCAGAAGGACGAGAATCAGGAGCAGTGTCGGGCCATACCAAGCCCAGCGTGGGGAAACGAATGGCAAGGCCTGCATGTGCCAGTCTCTAGGGGACAGCTCACTCACCAGTGTGCTTGCTCTCCTTTCATCCTGAATCCCGAGGACTGAGGGCGAGATCGGTGTGCATCCTCGGTCCCATTCCCACAGGATGGCCATCATTCGGGGGCACCCCCCCCTTGTGACCGTCACACAAAGCACAGAGGGTTTTTGTCGGTGACAATCGCTGCCAGTTTAGATCACCTAGTGGAGACCAGTGTCCTCCAGAGCATGTCCCTTGCTTTTCCTTTCCTTCCAAGCAAGTATTCGCCACAAGGGGTTGGCCTCTGGGGTTCGCTTGGGGCCATCGGCCCCGTGGAAAGCGGGGGGAAGCCACCTCCCACGTGCAGAAGTGACAGGAAGACGGGGGGGGGGGGCTGGGCATGTCCTGGGAGCTTTCACCTCTGCTGACGATAAACAGCTGCAAACAGCCCCACCCCCACAACCCCCAAGTTCTAGTTTCGGGGGGAAGTTCTGTGCGGTCAGATGCACGGTGTCGTCTGACATAATTACAAACAGCGCGCGACGAAGCAGAAGTGGGAGCCGTCCAGGCAGGTGCAGAAGCCGCAGGACCCAGGACCCACCTGCCTAGCGCCTTTGGGGGTTAGGCTGGCCTGTGATTTTCACTGGGCAGCAGCTACCAAAGTTTTCACTCTTGGATAGAGGAACTTTCTAGAAATATTTAATGTTATTGCATCAGTTCTAAGGAGTGAACTTAAAGCAAAAGCTTAGTCACAGGGACACTCCCCCCAATCACCGCCACCCCATTCTGTCTGTCTGTCTGGCTCCGTCTTCCTCTCCTTGTCAGGCCTTTGCTCGTCCAGGCAAGGCCACAACCTTTACCGTCTGGACACCGGAGGAAGAGACTGTCCAGTGCTTCGTGCCACACAGAACCCTCGCCCTCACCCAGCGGTCACAGTCTGCTGTGAACAAGCTGTCCCTGAGTCTCGGACGGGACGTTTCTCTGTACACAAACGCCTGGTTTCACTCAAACTCCAACCTCCTCTCAGCCCGAAGCGCCGCTCACGTGGACTGAAGGCCACGTCCACACAAACACTCCTGCACGGAGAGTCACGGCAGCCGAAACACGGCCACGACCCAAATGGCCATGGATGGATGGATGGATGGGTGGATGGATGGATGGATGAATCTATGCATGGATGGATGGATGGATGGATGGATGGATGGATGGATGGATGGATAGATGGATCAATGCATAGATGGATGGATTGATGCATGGAAGGATGGATGGGTGGATGGATGGATGGTGGGTGGATAGATGGATGGATGGATGGTGGGTGGATGGATGGATGGATGGATGAAAAAAACATGGCGCATTCGTCCAATGGAATATTATTCAGCCATAAAAAAGGAATGAGGTACCAAGTCAAGTTGCTGGGAAGGACATCGAACACCAAGGTCACACAGTGTGCCATTCCATGTATACAAAATACTCAGAATAAGCAAATCTAAGGACAGAAAGTTTCAGGGAGGCTGTCGGGGGCTGGGGGCAGAGAGGAATGCTCATGGGTGGGGGCTTTCTTTCCGAAGGCGATGCGAATGTTCTAAAATTGACAGTAGAGATCGTTATGCAGAGTTCGAACACGCCTACGAGAAGGATGCATCTTCTGGTAGGTGGATTCTCGTTCAGGTTTCTAAAACCTTCCTCTGCTGTAGTTTTTTTTTTTTTTTTTTTGTGACTCCCACGCCCCACCCCTGGCCCACTGTCTCATCGCAGGACTAAGAAGGGAGTTGACCTCTGGGTATCTGTTTGGGCCACCTCTTTCCCCAACATGTACCCCAAAATCACGGCTGTATTTTATCTGCCTTTCCCAACGACGTGTGCACCCCCTGAGGGTGGAGGCCGTATCATTTTCTCGAACCTTTGGCCAGAGAAAACCCTCAGAGAGCGTTGCCACACGCACTACCTGAACTTAATCCACAGGCACCGATGGCCCTTGAATTAAGATATTTTTTCCCTAAATACTGACTTCCAAATGCTTGTTCTACATGGGGCCTTAGCCACTAACCCTGGAAATGTCCCTCTATCCTTCTCTCCAACCGCCCCCCACACGTCACCCTTGCTCACCGCATCACCCACCTCTGCTGACATCTGGCCAGACCAGTGCCCTTGTGTCCAGGGCGTTGCAGCAGCTGTTCTCTCTGCCTAGAACGTTCTCCGTCCCCCTAACTGCAGCATCAACACCATCCCTTCACTCCGATCTCAGGGGACCTTTGCTGACCATCTTGACAAAACACCACTGTTCCCTCTTCTATGTGCCTTCACAGTACCTGGGCCTATCTGACCAGTGCATGTTTGTTTTTGTATTTTTTGTGAGGTTTTGGATTGTTGTTGTTTAGGTTTTTTGGCCGTCAACCCTCTGGAATGTGCCCTTTTTCAGCACATGGACTGTCCATTTTGGTCACTGGTAGGTCTCCTGCTACCCTGAAGGCACCAATTAGTAGCAGGTGAAGGAAAGGATGGATAACTGAGAATGTGATGAACGGACTGAGAAATTACCGGCCAGGTCCTCTTCCCAGGTTGCCAAGCAGTATTATGAAATCCTCGATGATGTCATAAATGTATGCATGCATCAGGGCTTCTCAAAACAGTCCCCTGGGTGTTCTTAATGACACCTGTTGGAGCCCATTTAGTTACAAAAAAACAGACATTTTTCCAAGCGACTGACGCATGCAGGGGAATTTAGTGGCCCGGTTGGCCAGTCGGACGGATGAGAGGCAAGACTTGAACCAGGGCTCCAGAACTCAACACGACCAGGACCTAATTCTTCTCTCCAGTTCTCATTTCTGCACAGTCAGTCCGAGTTTCACTTCCACCTCCAGTCTCCCGTGGGGCCCCCGATGGGCGTCAGCTATTCACGCTGCTGGCTCGCTAGAGTCCAACGACATTCCTGAGGCCTGTGCATTGCATTGACTGTCGTAGCTGCCAGTCCCTGGGTGTGTGACTGGGAGCAGCCGCGATGGAAGACTGGGATCCAGGCCATCCACACGTCAGAGCCCCAAAATGACAGAGAACTGAATCCCTCAACAGGAAATGAGGGTCTGTGGAGCAGAGAGCTGGGCTATCTCTGCTGGAAAGACCAAAGCACAAATGTCTGCTCCTACATCGTGTATATGCAATGATTGAAAAAGCTAAAAACCTGAAGTCGGTGTGAAACACAGAGTGAAATTTCACTTCTCCAAAACCATAGAGTACTCACGTGGTGGCTTCCTCGATTCTGAAGGGCTGCGGAAAGATTTCATGCCTTGATTGTGGGGGCAGGAAGCAGACTGTTTAAACTGGTCAAAATTCATAAAATTCTCGCCAAGCCCAGACACTTTATGAAAGACCAAGACTGTTGCCACTGCCGAAGTCTGCTATTGTGACGTGAAAGCAGTAACAGCCCACAAGTAGATGAATGGAATGGCTGTGTTCCAATAAAACTTTATTTACAAAAACAAGCAGTGAGCCACGTTGGACCCATGAGCTGCACGCAGAATTTTTTTCCTTCTTTTTTTTTTAATTTATTTTTTAAAAATTTATTTTTCATGATAGTTGGCAGACAATATTATACTCGTTTCAGGTATACAACACAGTGATTCAACACGGATGGACCTTACAAAGCGATCGCCACAATAAATCCAATAACCATCTGTCACCATGCATTAGTTATTACAATATGAGAGCTATAAATAGTTTAAAGACACCTGAACTTCGTTCGCACCTGAAAAAGAACAACTTCCACTATGCAAACCGTATCTCAATAGACAAACAAAAAAGGGAAAGCAGAAAAAAAGGTACTCCAGAAAAAAAAAAACCCTACAGTTTCTTTTTCTTATTTGAAATGAGATTTTTATCAAGAGAACAGAGGTGTTTGATTGTTTGGAAGAGGGATGTGCCGAGGGTGACTGTGCTACGGATAAGCCAGAAGGTTTACAGGAAGATAAATAGGGAACTTTGAACTTGGCTTGCAAAGATTACGCTTGACCCTTGAACATGTGAGTTTGAACTATATGGTGCCCTTATATGGCAGTGTTTTCAGTAAATAAGTACGGTTCCAGACGTGCATTTTCTTTTTTTTTATGATTTTCTCAGTAATTTTTCTTTCCTCCAGCTTACTTAACTGTAAGCATACAGTAGATAATATCTATAATATACAAAATCTGTGTCAACCGACCATCGTTATCGGGGAGGCTTCTGGTCAACAGTAGGTTATTAGCAGTTCAGTTTGGGGGGAGTCAAAAGGCAGATGAGGATTTTTGACTGTGCACGGAGTCAGCACCCTTAATCTCAATGTCATGTCAGGGTCAACTGCATTTTTTTCAACTCGCTTGAAAAATGACAAGTTAAGAGCCTGACTTGTCTCTGTCCCTGACAAAGTCACCCGCAGCTGGCCGTGGGCCAGGTTAGCACTGAGTTGTCCGTTTCGGTTGGTTTGTGTTGAGCGAGATGTCTTTTTTTTTTTTAAGTCTCTGCATCTTGCACTTGGAGTTCTTCACTTGGCCCCTCGTATGACAAAGTGATCTCTGTCGGACACAGACTGAGCATAAGGGCCAGTCATTTCTTCTCCTTCTCCCAATAACGGCCCAAAACAAAGCATCCGCGAGGGTGTTGAGCCGCCAAAAGTGAAAGAGAAATCCACCTCTTGGGAAACAGCACAGAAACACCCTCAGGAAAAAAGAAAAAAAAATGTTAAACGGGAGAGTTCCAAGTGAGCACTCATGAGCTGGCATTCAAACATCCAAACTGGATGCAGGCAGACTGCTGGGTGGGGTATCCCAGGTGGAAATGCAGGTTGCAGAAAAGATATAAAATCAGCCTCCAGCATCTGGATTCTTTAAAGATGTAGAGGAGTTTTTTGTTTTATTTTTAAAGCAACCTATTCATCTCATATTTAAGCAGAAGAAACACACATATAAGTCAAAGGTAGCCGGAGTACGGATCAGCCGGAATTTTCCATGACGTTCCTTCCTTCGCACAGTCATCCATCCTTTGGGAAGTGTGTATCAAGGGGCGGGTGTCACAGGGGGGGTGCATGGCTCCAGAAAGACGAATGGGATGTGAGGAGGAGGGTCCAATTAGGGAGAGGGATGTACACAGAAAGGTTAAGAAAATGGACAGAGGCTCCAACTGCTTTCACAACTGCAGGCCGGTCTAATTCATAGGAGGCAATACTGCAAAGACAGTGCGATCGAAAGACTCACCCAAGAGGAAAACACAGGCACGTAATTCAGTATCCCCCTCTTCGAAGTCTTCTGTTATGGGGTGCAGAATCTTCTTTTTAAAAAGCCAGTAAGAGAGAATGTTGGTTTTCACTCAGTTCATGTGTGTGTATGTCTGTTTTGCTTTTGTGAAATAACATGAGGTTAATGGCACTAAGGGGAATAAAATAAATAAAATAAAAATAAAATAAAATAAAATAAATAAAATAAAATAAAATAAAATAAAATAAATAATAAAATAAAATAAAATAAATAAAATAATAAAATTAATAAAATAATAAAATAAATAAAATAAAATAAAATAAAATAAAGCTCAAAGGGACCATCGGAGTTTGTTTTCACGGCAGTCTTGGTCTTACAGACAGAACTGCAATGTGCTTGAAATAACTAGGAAGATAAAACGTAGGATAAAAACATAAAGTCACTTTTTCCATTGAGTAATGTCCTACACTCAGACGTAAGCATCCCCAGGACTCTTTGCCCCGGACACAAGAACAGCTCCATCTGTTCATGAGGCTCACTGCAAGTTAATTCTGGGACGTGACCCCTTATATGAGGGTTTTTTAAACTAAAAATTCCTCAGGAAGATCACAAAGGAGTCTTGTCTCGATGCAGAGCCCCAGGCACCGCTCCCCAGAGATTCTGATTCAAGAGACTAACATGGAACTAGGAATTTATTTTTTCATTCTTCACACTGTTTTGTTGTCCTACAACAGCCAGGAGGGACCAGGAGCTGCAGAAGCGGTGACCTGCGTGTCCAGGTGACACGTAACCTGGAGAGTCCCGAACCTTACCACCATGGACTCGTCAGAGGACAAGGAGAACTGGGGACAGAACAGGGTCCAGCACGGATAGTGCAGGAGTGGAGTACGTACTATATGGTCCATTTGTAAGTATTCAGTGAGCTAATCAAAATTTTTAAGAGGGCACTTTTGTTGTCAAATCTCACCAGTCCCACGGTTGTGGCTGATTCCGGGAGGAACTGGCAGGTGGCATGTGAGGTGCACCGTAATTCCTGCACATTCTTTGCAAATCCCACAGCCCATGTGCATGAACACAGTCCTTGTTTAAGTGAAGAAGCTTTTTTTTAAGGAGAAATGGTGAAGGGCATGGCCAGGGGCCCTACCTGCTCCTGGGGCGAGCA
>JAKZJJ010000065.1:0-27500 GCA_030015415.1 Cynopterus sphinx | reverse complement strand
GATGGAAACCACCGAATCAGCTCTCAGTAATGCTGGCCAGCCTGTTTTCCTTGCACTACTAAGCCTGAGTCCAGGCTGAAGGTGTCCGCATTGTGCACACGAACTCAAATCATTTCACTAAATTCAGGCTCGGCTCGTGGCGTGTGCGTGTCAGGGTGACGTGCCTCGGGATCACACTGGGGATGAACAAATGTAAACAAAGAGGCCCCTTGAGATGGAAAAAAAAGAACTTTTTTCAACATAAATGGATGGCGACCACCTTCAGGGACCGTGCACATACGTGGAGGGAATGTAGGGAAGATGAAACGACATTTAAAAACTTAGAGGGAAATCCTCAGAGCCAAAGAGCATCTCTCGAGCTCATGGGCCTTACAATAACGGAGCAGAGCGGCCACCGGGGCTAACGTGCCATGTAAAATGGAGTCGTGTGTACTCACACTCACACATACATGCACACACACACAGAAGAAATAACACAGGGAGTGTCTGTATCCAATTCAAAATGACATCTCTGTGTCATTTTGTGCGACTTTTCAAAAAAATGCCTTTCTTCCCAAACCGCAACACTAAGAGTGGGGGCTTCGTCTTACAGGTCGACGGGGAAACTCCTGGGATTGTCTGTGGTGAGAACATTTCCAGCAGAGCTGACTTTTGACTTAAATAGGTAAACCACGATTTTTCATCAAAACACCATGTCAGCTGGCGTGGCAAGGCCACTTGGTAGCGACACTGCCCGAGATCTGAGTCCTTGACTAATTAAACGGTGTAAATTCGAGCTGAAGTACAAGATTGAGTGAAACTGAGTAATATCGGTGACATCAGAGGAAAACCAGAGGCGGGCAGACGATTCGAGAGTGAAGGAAATGACAGAGTCATGGCCAGATGCAGTGCGTGATGATTCTCAGTGGGATCGCATGTGTCTTTCGAGGCTCTGTGCTGACCCGGGAGGGCCTGGCGGCCACTGCAAGGTGTCGACGGCCACCTGCTGCTCTGGGGGCTGCCCCCCTTAAAAGGGCATGGGCCAGATTTGGGGGCCGGCTGCCTTTGTGGCGGCCTTTGGGCCCCAGGTGGTGATGTGCAGGCAACACGCCACCCACCCACCCTGCAGCCGAAACATAGCCCCCCGCATGTTAGGACCCTAACGACTATCATCGTAATGGGGGCTCATGTCCTAGTCCCTTCCAGATGCTATGACAGAGGACCACAGCCCAAGTGGTCAACACACAAGTGACATTTACTTCTCACGGTCCTGGAGGTCCAGTCCGGCATCCAGGCACCAGTAGGTTCTGGCACCTGGACACAGCAAGCGGACGCCACCTGTGAACCAGAAAGTTCCCGTTTTGTGTCGCTTCAAAAGCAGTTTTAATGAGAAACGAGTTAGAGGACCAAACGGGCTGTTTTGATTCTTTTTTTGCAGATTAACTTATACTATCGAGGGTCTTGCGTGTTTTATGTTCACGTCGATTTTGGACTTGGGTGCTGTTCAAAGGGCAATTTTGAAGGTGGAATTAAATAATACATGCATAGGCCCGACCTAAGTGTCCATGACACCGTAGTCCGCCCTCAATTTTCTTTCTTTATTTATTTATTTTCAGTAAAATATCCAGACTTTGGACAAATTCGTGAGAAGTGGGACATGGAACAGATGCCCCAAATCGGCGCTTGCGTGAACAAGCCACTCCCTGCTGACCCCAAAAGGCTGTCACGTTTTACACTGAGAGGTGCACCCCTGTCACCAGCCCCCACCTGACACCCAAGAGGGCCCAGTTATGTCTGGCCATCGCTTCAAAGTGGCGAAATCACTCCTGCATGCCAGCACAAAGAGGAAGAAATAACAGCGAAGACTGCAATTCAGCTTCAACAGGGACACGCAGGCCAGCGTCACAGCCTGCAAAAGCCGAGGGACAGACATGATTTCCAGTTTCCCTCCGCGCTGAAAGGAAGAGCATGAAGCTGGTCAGCAATCAAGCCCTCATTTAGAAATCTCCTGGGATTACACTTCCATTGACGAGCTTTTCATGCTGTAAGTGCCTCTAAGGCGTCCACATCCGTCAAAGGAACACACGAGCGGCTCATTTAAGTATAAACCGTGACGGATGGGTCTAAGTCTCCATCCCAACCCCTCCCTAAAAAAAATATATCTGCACCTGTCACCACTCTTTCTCAAACGTGACCCCGAGCCGCTGTCACAGGGGAAGACGTGTCCCCACCACGTGGAAATCGATTCCTCTAAATCACATCACTCTGTGCTCACGATGGACAAAATGTCTTCATTGGGTGAGAAAAAGGGTTTAGTACTTGAACGGCCACGTGGAAAAACGCCTTTTCTCGAAGCCCCCACTGAGTTTGCGCCATCTCCTTACCATCCGTCCCATGGCACTGCCTTGTGCAGGAGCCCGTGACCTACCCTCCCCCAGGCGTGTCTCTAGGAGGCTGTGACACAAGGATGGACCCACACGCGCCGGGCCGTGTTTGTCCTTTTCGTTCTCATTAAAAAAGAAAGAAAGAAAGAAAAAATCAATACCCTGTCAATAATTTCCTACTCAGCAGTCGGACCACCTTGAGAAAGATAAATTATCGACAAACATTTTCTCATTGTCCCAAATCAATGAGGCCTTCAAAGGGACACTGAGTATTTCATTTTTAATTCCCGGGAGGAAACCCCACGTCTCTCAAGCGGAGATCAGCAAAAGGACCACACTGAGACCTTGTGACACAGAATCCCTCTCCCACAAAGCCCCATAGTTCTGTCTGTCCCGAGCAGGATTTGGGATTTACTTACACCAAAGTATGCACTGCACATCTGAGTTTTAAACACCACCGGGCGCCCGATTTTATGTGAAATTTACCGCTCAGTAAAAATTCGGTAAAAATTCAGGTAGGAGACACCAAACAGGGCCCGCCTGCTCTGCTCCCGGGCCTCTCGCTGTCATTTAATTGATTCTGAAAACGCTGTCGTGCACACACTCCCTGGTTTCAGAAATCAATGAATTGGCAAATCCGTCCAGCCCAAGGGTGCCGGGCGTCGCGCAGAAGACGCAGGCTGCGCCCGTGGGTGCTGTGCCATCACGAACGGATGAGTCTGGAGGGTGGAACACAGACACAGTCTTCCTCTTCGGAGGGTTTTGCTTTGAAACAACCAGCACCTGTCTGTTGTTCCACCAAGGTCCTAGGGACCCGTTTAACACAGAAAAGCAAGGGTCGCAGTAAGGGTGAACCAGGGATCATTTTCCTTATTCCTCTGGGGGGAAAATACAAAGATCGTGTCCTTTTTTGTGTCTGGGAAAGTCGGTCAGGACTTCTGGAAGCCTCCACAAGCCCTCGGGAACGCGGGGCAAGATGACCCCAGGAGTCATTTGAGCACGTGACAGCTGTCTGGGAATCCACGTCGCGATCCAGGGTTGGAAAACCAAGCCTTGGGTCAAAACACGGGTGACACGACGAGAGATTCACCGTCACAGAGCCTGCTTGGAGGGTTCTTGTTTTAGTCCTGAGGGAGTTCAAAGCACGGGGTGGAAATGGGGTTGTGGGGAAGGGTCGGCAGAGGAGGGAAGGGCTCCGATGGGCAGCCAGGGGACTCGAATGACAAGCGCGTCGCGTGGCAAGTGCGGCACGACCAAAGCTGTCGACGCAACTACTACAAGTGACAACAGGCCCCCCAAACGAAGGGGAAAGTGACCTAGTGACAGCTGCGGTGACGTGCTTTTTCCCTTTCACTCAGCTCGAAGCATCATCTGGGAGAAGCTTTCTCCCCGAGAGGACACAGAAGCCTTTCCGTCACTCTTTTCCGAATTTAATTTCCCTGGCCGGGCCCACGACCCCAAGCACTTGGCCACCAATCTGTGTCACTTGATAACGACTCTGAAGATGAAGGGCTGTCTCTCTGGGAAGGAAAACTGTATCCGACTGCACGTGAAGGCAATCGTGTGAATGTTGCAATCCTTAGGCCCACGTCCCCGGCACCAGCCGGCTGCCACGTCTAATGTTCCTCCAGGACCTGAAGTTCTAGAACACGTCCCCTCCGCTGGGCACATCTTTGGTGACACCGGCCATTCGGGGCCATCTGTGAACAGGGCCAGCATTGACACACGCTGTCAGAACAGAGGGTTATCTCCACCCGTCACACCGCGGTCCGGCGGTTGCACCCTTGGGTGCAGAGTCCCATTGAAATATCATCACAATGACCCGTTTTATAACCAGATTTCCCGGCCCCACTCGTGGCGACCCTTCTCGGCCGACAGTCACTCCCAAACAGGGACACCGCCCTTGCTGTCTTCATAAGCGAGCAAACTCTTTCAGGAAGAGTTTCTTTCTCTGCTGACAGGTAACGTACCATCATCATCATCATCATCATCATCATCATCATTATTATTATTATTATTATTTTATTTTTTAATGAAACAGTCCTTATTAAATTCCACCCGTGTCCAATTTGCCCCTTCGGTTGGCTTGGGGGATGCTCGGCTCGGCTCCGTGATGTATAATAAATGGCAGGGCCTCTCGATGATGTCTACACATGGCATGCTGTGGAGACGGGGAGAGATGAGGGGGTCCACCGGGAAAGGGGGCTGAGACGTGATAAGGACGACAGGGCACGGCACAGGGAGGCTGGGGGAACGCAGGCCTTTCACAGGGAGAAACATGGGTGCAGCTCAGAGCGGGCACCCATTGCCCGGAGGCTACCAGCTTCCAGGTGAAGAAGCGTAGGTTGCAGCCTGCGAGGAAACGCGGTGCTGCCAGGGGATTTTAGGGAAGGGGCACCTCGTGGGCTGCAGAGCGCCCCACAAATACATGCCCAAGGCCTAACTCCTGGCACCTCAGAACAGGACCCCACCTGAACTAAGGGGTTCTGCCCCTGTAATGAAGTTTAGGATCTTGAGATGAGGTCAGCCTCAGGGGGCTTGGGAGCTTTCCCACCGCGATACTAAAGAGAAGGGGTTCAGGCGTGGCTAAATCCAGGTGCTCCGATGCTGCCTAAGGGGCCTGAGCTCTGCAGCAGCCCAGATACACGGTGTCTAAGGACTGAGAGATGATACATTCCTGCAGGCACGGGTCAGTGGCATCGAATGTGACATCCCACTTGGCAGGATAAAGAAGGGAAAACTCCCTCGAGGCTCCGCCCAGTGGCCGTCAACTTCTGTCGCACCGCCTCAGGGGACCCAGGGAACAGAGCGTGCTCCTTCCGAGTGAATAAAGGGGAGGATCAGGAACACCTCGGGAGTGGCCCAGGGCAAAAGGATTTCCCGAGAGAGAGAAGAGACAAAGGTTACCTACAGGGGCTCCAGGTCCGTCCCAAGGTAATCACAAGCAGGAACAACTCCACCATGCAGTCTGGGGGTCACTGACCCATCTTTAGGCTTTGGCGACAAGGCCCAGGCTGGACTTGGGGCCAATTTTAAAGCATCTTGAGAAGTCCCCACTCTTTCCCGCTAACCCCCATTGGGATCAAATGACAAATAAAGGCCGTAGATACCAAAGGTCCGACAGACTCGAGCCTCAGGACATCTATTGCCTGCAGGAAACCCACAGCATCCGAGCCCCCCCCCCCCCCAGCCCGGACGGTCTCCCCAAGGAAAGTGGCCAAGAAGGAGAACTCGGTGCCTCTTTCTAGGAATTACCAGTCGCCAAAACATTTTATGATCCACGGAGATTAAGTTACCATCTTGAAGCCCCACCTGATCATCCCTCGAATATACCTGATGCTGTCTGCTCGGTGCGAAGGGCTAAGGTCAGCTGCGAGGACGTGAACATTCCCTGAGACAGGACTCCTGCTGGGAAGAAGAGATGGCTCGGGGATAATCCAGCCCTAAACAGCATGCTCACATGCCCCTCAGGCAGGGAATAGAGAGGTAATTTCTTTTTAAACTCTCATCTCCCAGGAAAGAGAATTAAACAATGCAGCTGGGATAGGGGTAGGGAGGTGCCCACCTGGCAGGGAAGAGCCATCCCAGCAGTGAGGGCCATACCAAGTGTGCAGAGGGCAAATGGCCTGGGGGCAAATGAGCTCCTTCACACCCCCTGCCCCTTCCTGCTGGGGCTGAACTGCACCCCTACTCACCCCCGAATTCATCTGGCGACACCAGTACTTAGAGATGTGCCCGTATTTGGAGATGGGGTGCAGGGGAGGTCTTTAAAGGGGTGATCAGACTAAAATGAAGTCACTAGAGTGGGCTGGAATGGAACTGGTGTCCCAGAAAGAGAGGAGTTTGGGGCAGAGACAGGCACAGAGGGATGGATGATCACGTGAGGCCTAATGGAAACCAGCACCTTGCCTGCACCTTGATCTTGGATGTCCAGCGTTCAGCACGGCAACAGAATGAATAAATTTCTAAACTACTGGATAGGGCCACCCTGGGAAGCTGATGGAAACACAACCCACCACTCAGCTGTCAGAATGCAGAGACCCTCCAGCTGCACTTTGTTCCTCCTCAACTTCTGAAGTCCCTGCAGCTCAAATGCAGCAACACTTGTCGCTCTTTCGACTGAAATGGCACCGCTCACTGAAACCAGATGGGTGTAGGGCCACCCCCTAAGTCCAGCACCTGACTCAGGCCACCCAAATCCTGGCCTCAAGGGTACAAACAAGTCTCCACAACACACCCTCTCAGGACCCTGCTCGAGGGGGCTCGGAGGGGCCCTAAGAGCATCCTCAGATTCTGGCTTCACGGGATGCTAGCAGATCGTGAGGGCGACGTTTGCCAAGTGTCCCTCCGTGCCAGGCCGTTTGGAAGTGCTGTGTGCACAGAATGGCATTTAAAGGCCTGAAATATCTCCCGAGGGAGAAGAAGGAGGAAAAAAAGGAGGAAAAAAATAGCCCAGCAAGCTCACACAGTGTGAGCACGCACAGCTGAGGCCGTTGGCAGTGCGTTCTCTTGCTGCTTGTTGTCTGGGGATGGGTTTTCTTGTGGGGTTTTTGCTGTTTTTGGTAGTTTTTTCGCTTTGGGGCTGGAGGAAGGGGGCAGGGCACCCAGGGGAACTTGGTTAGCAGGGCCCTGTTTAGAAGAGTCACTCCTGGAGGGTGAGGGGGGGTGGGGGGGAGTGATGCTGGGTTCCCACAGAGTGGGATTGAGGGGTGATCAAGCCTTGGGGGGGGGGTCCACAGGCAGTGAGTCTGCCGGAACCCCGACACCCAGCCTCCCCCTCCGGATGCATGGACAAGTGGTTGTTTTAAATTTAAAAAAAAAAAATCATTTTTTTTTAAAAAACAGCACTTCCTCTACTTTTCGAGGAAGCCTTGGGCCGTTGTATCATTGAGCAATTTTCTTTCTAAGTTTACCCAAAAAAAAGAAAAAAAATTAAAAGAAAAAAAGGCCAAGCTGTGCCTGTGCTGAAGCATCCGTGTGCTACATCTCCTGTTTTCTGAAATCTCCTGTTTTCAGAAATGTCCTGTTTTCTGAAATCTGTTTTCTAAAATCTCCTGTTTTCTGAAATCTCCTATTTTCTGAAATCATCTCCTATTTTCTGAAATCTCCCATTTTCTGAAATATTTCCCATTTTTTGAAATCTCCTATTTTCTGAAATCTCCTGTTTTCTAAAATCTCCTGTTTTCTGAAATCATCTCCTATTTTCTGAAATCTCCTATTTTCTTCTATTTTCTGAAATCATCTCCTATTTTCTGAAATCTCCTATTTTCTGATATCTCCTATTTTCTTGTTTTCTGAAATCATCTCCTATTTTCTGAAATCTCCTATTTTCTTCTGTTTTCTGAAATCATCTATTTTCTGAAATCTCCTGTTTTCTGAAATCCCCTATTTTCTGGAATCTCCTATTTTCTGAAATCTCCCGTTTTCTGAAATCTCCTGTTTTCTGAAATCATCTCCTCTCTCCCCAAGCCCTGCGGGAGGAGGCCCTCCGTGTCCCGTTCGCGTTCCGACACCGAGACGGCCCGTACGGGCCTGCGCTCCGGCTGTGCATGGGCACGGTCTGGGGTGATTTTAAGGAAAAAAAAAGAAAAAAGAAAAAAAAACTTGGCCCGTGCATCGCATCACGAGGAGGCCCTGCCGTGGGGGTGGGGCGGGACGCCCAGGTTCCCAGCACCACCCCCCGCACCCCCGATCCGGGGCTCCCCGCCCCCTCCCGGCTTTTACCCCTCCCCCTCCCCCTCCTCCCCTCCCCCCCGCATCCCCCGCTTTCCCGCCACAGCCGCATCCCGCGCCCCTCCCCCACCAGGGCCCGCTCGGCGGGGTGAGGGATGGGGTGGGGGAGGGGGAGAGGCCCGGGCAGGTCACGTGGCCCTGGGAGGGGGCGGGGGAGGCGGCGGCGCGGCCCGCGCTCCGCGGCGGGACGGCTGGGCCGGGGCTACCGTGCACCTCCGAAGAGCGGCGCACTCCGCGCGCGCCTGCGCCCCACCCCCCTCCCGGCCCCGCGCGCGCCCTTTCCTCCCCCGGGGCGGGGGATGGGGGTGTCCTCAAGCCCTTGGGAGAAGGGCCTGGGGATGGATGGATGCCGGGGTGTAAAAGGGGCGCCCCTGGGTGGGGGAGCGCACCGGGAAGGGACAACCGGGCCCTGTTAGGGCTCTGGGTCCTCTGGGCGGACTCAAGACTGGGTGGGCAGGGGGGTCTGTGCATGTCGCGTCCCCCCACCTCGGGGACAATCAGCCACGCGGGGTACCGGGTGCCCTCACCCCCTTTTGGTGCAGCCGCATGTGGGATGCCCCATAAGGGCAGCCTCCCAGGCCGGCAATAAGGGGTCCAAAGTTTGACCAAACCTGCGGGGGATGGGGGGGCAGCCTATGACATCGTTGTCATTGCAGGATTGTGGCTTTCCCGCTCCGGGATTAAAGAACAGGTTGATTGGCTCTTCCCCATGCGACCATGCAGCAGCATCACCCATTCTGGGTCCCAGAAAATACAGCTCCCCAGACCAGGCCCCTCCCTGTTGACTGTGGCCTGCGGGTCGGGCCTGTTGTTTCTCTCTTTGCAGAAAATGTTTTCCTCCCCAAACAAGAGGGAACTAGTCACACAGGGCCCAGGCTGCGTAAACAGCATTCCACTTGCTTTTGTTTCCTAGTCTCACAAATATTTTTCTGGGTCACTGCGGAACGTTCAGAGGTGAATGATGGCTTAGCATTCCAGTCGATGCAGTGGTGCGGGCCAGAGCTGATCAACCGTTCTCCTCCTGCATGCACGACACTCCTCTAAGAAATAGATGCTCAGTGACCCCGGGTTCCCGAGTGACAAAGTCCCCTTCTTCCACCCAGCCCTCAGTGCGAGAAATGAATCGTTGCTCTGAACATGGAGGACTGTGTGGACTTTCCTCGCTTGTTGGGCCTCCTATTTGAAACTTTCCATCCAGTATGACGTGTAGGAAAAATAAAAATAAAAATAAAACATTGAGCAAGTTTGCAATCCACAAGTTACGTCTTGTCCTGTGAGGCCTCAGGTGAGAGAAGAAGGTGGCCCAAAGATGGGTATAAGGATGCTCCCAGTATCTGGAGAGAATGGCACCTATCTGAATGGCCCAGTCTTGCAAGGAACCTGGGACAAAAACTCTTCCTGAGATACACCTGCCATGGGTATCCAGCAAAGCACAAATGCTATGACAACAAGTGGCAATTTTCCCTCCTCTGCTAAATATCTAGTGTTTTGTATTCACATGTGTATGCACATTTTAGCAGGATGATAGATGTCACTGATTATATATAAATTCAGTGGCTTTAAGTTAAGGGCATAAATCTCTACGTGCTGGACGAGATGGAGGCCTCTCAGTCTAGTAGGACGGCAATGCCACCTGTTCGTGTTGCCCTTCACAGGTCTGGAGGGCATCGCCAGCGATCAGCCTGAGTGATTCCCTCTTTCCGCGCTCATCATAAGCAAATCATTTCCCCCAGTGAGTCCTTCTCACACTTTAATACTGATTTAATCACAAACCACAAGAAGACTACAGCTGTCCTTTCCCCGAGTGTCACCCTCACCTTCTGTGTAAGTAGCAAATGAGAACTGAGGCCAGAGCCATACTACGCCCTCAGGCCCCACAAAGCGTGTTTGCTGTTGTTTTCATCGACAACTTCACTGTTAAAATGAGATCTAAAAACCCTCGTCCACACGGACCCACAAGAACATTCAAGGCCACGATATTTGTAAGAGCCAAGAAGTGGCTCCGACAGATAAAGGGATACACAAAATGCAGCCCATCCTCCGATGGAATATCATTCACCATAAAAAAGGAATGAAATGACTGATAAATGTGGCTGAATCTCAGAAAAGTTGGGCTGAGATGCAGGAGGCTCCGTAGGGTGGGACTCCATTTATACGAATCGGGTAGAGACGATGGACTAAGGTAGAGAAGCCAGAAGTAGCTGCCTGGTTGTTATCGGGGCTGGATGGGGAATGGGTACCACTTTTTTGGGGTGGCGGGAGGTGATGGAAATGTCCTAAAATTAGACCGTAGTTGTGATTGCACAATTCTACCCTAAAAAAAAACACCCAATCGTACGCTTACACTGGATGATTTTCGTGGTTATGGGAATTATCTCAATATAACATATTTTTTTAATGCAATAGTAGAAGGATTTTGGGGGACACTATTTCCAAGTGAATAGGGTCCCTGAACACGGCCACGTAAAGACCAAATGCCTTGGAAATAGGCCACCGTAAGACGAGGCCGTGCCAGTGTCCTACTGTCAGACACTGGCGTGTCCTTTGAGACGTTGATCCGCATGGCTGCCCTGCCCCGTCGAAGTCCCTGTCGCTTCGTGCATGTGCTTGGGTCAGTCCTTCCCTTCATTCTGCCCGGACGACCCCAGTGACAGTGCCTTTTCCACATGGCCGGTGAAATAAATAATCCACAAGCCGAGGTCGCTGGGGAGGTGTGCGCTGATCCCCCAGGCACGTCGAATGATCGTGAAAGCATCCTGACCCTTGCCTTGTGTGTGACAGGCTGTCGTTGTTGTGTTTATCCATTTGCAGTTCAGTGTTTTCGATGCTGGTCGCCACCTCCTACTCCACCAACTTCGCAACCTACTCATGATCTGAGGGACCGTCCCTCCCTCCCCAGTTTGAAAACTACAGGTTCACAGGGGACACGAGGCAGCGTTGGCAGATGCTCTGGTTGTCGCAAGCGGGTAGGGTGGTGCTTCTGGCATCTAGTGGGTGGGGACCAAGGGGAGTAGCATCCTTTCGTGGTAGAGACTGAGGTTCCCTCCTGTGTCTTTGGGGTAAAACCTCTCTGGAGTGAAGACCAACTCCTTGTCCGCACCAGCATCTTCGTTTTCGCTCGAGTCCCCTCTCGCTTTGGCCTGGCCGTGACCTGGGCCACCCATCCCTGTAAATAAGCCTTGGCTCCAAGGGGTGTCCCCGTGGTGGTCCAACCTGCTGCCACTTGGCCCTGCCCCCTGCTGACTTCTCCTGCCTTCTACACCTTGGGGCCTAGGCTGGACCTCCCTCCTTTGTCACCTGAGAATGCAAGAGCCATGCGTTGAGCAGGTCCTGGGCCTCTGCGTCCAAGTCCGACCCCACTCAGCCCACGGTGAAGTCACGCATCCCCTGGGGGGGAGGGCTCCAGGTCGGCCACTCCCAAGGCTGGGGACCCACACACGGACCCCTGGATCTCTGCGGACAAGGATGAGGCGATAATCAGTTGCCCATATAATTCCATTTTTTAGAAATTCACATTTTAAGCACTTTTCTCAATAGTGAAAAAATGTTTTTTCCACTTTGTTCGTGTCCACACAGTGAAAACACGCATTGTCTGTTTTTTTGTAAATAGTTTCCTTTTTTTATTATTCCGCCGTGCATTTCTTGATGGATCTGTAAACCGGGCGGAAAGATCTAAGAAACTGTAATTAATTTGTGGCCAAAATGGAGAGATTCCCCAGAAATCGGGTCTCTTACTCAAAATACAGGGGAGTCACTTGCCGCTGAGTTTCAAAGGCCTTGAGCAGGAGAGGAAGCCTGATGGCCAAGGATTGTCACAGCCAATGGTCACTTCTGGTCCAGTGCTTCTTGACGTCGTGCCCTTGAACCTCTTGTGCTGGCATCTGTGTCCCAGAACGTCAGGGGTGACATCCTGCGAGTGTCCCTTCGTTACCTGTGCCCTGAGTGGCCACAATGCCCCCACACTGTGAGAGCCAGCCTCACAGGGCTCTGGTCGTCCTTAGACAGTTGTCAACGACACCTGCTCTTTGCCAGGTATTGACAGATCCGAACGCCCCACGGGTTCTTTCGGCGCAGGGGCTCCCAGATGCCACCTGTGAAGCAGGAGCGAAAACTGGCATCGTAAACACCTCCCGCTCAGGAAACCCGTCCTGGCTTTTCCTCGCAGGCGACTTGTTTCTTTTTTAAGCTGAAAGAAAACCCTCCACGTAGGACGTGTTTTTGTTAAACCCCTGGGATGGAAATCTGCTAATTAGGTCCTGGTTTTTGTAAACGGAATTCTTTCCCTGTGGGTACAAGCATCTTTTTTTGGGGGGGAGGGGTACCTTGCACACTAGGGACCCTGGGTTCCATTTCTGCATGCCCCGAATACCCCCTTTCTGTCACTTCTGTTTGAGAAGCCATATCATGACATGTGAGCTCCAGGACGTCCAGGAAAAGGCCCCACTCCTTGCTTTCTCAATGTTTTGCTTTTTTAAATTATTATTATTTGTTTGTTTTTGTTTTTGTTATTTTTTTTAAGAGGAGCCTGTCCGGCAAAACTTTGCCTGCCTTCCCTAGAATTTAAATTTTGCCACAAATAAAATTTATTCTTTCAACTAGGAATGCATTATTTTAAAAGACAAGAGCATCGGGAGTCCTACGTGCCAAAGGAAATTTTATTTTATTTCATTTCATTTTATTTCATTTCATTTCATTTCATTATTTTATTTTATTATTTTATTTTATTTTATTGTTTTGTTTTATTTTATTTTATTTTATTTTATTTTATTTTATTTTATTTTATTTTATTTTATTTTATTTTATATTGTTTTGTTTTGTTTTTAGGGCAAAAAGGAAGGACACCAAAAGATTGTACAGACGGGGACAGCTTAGACGCTTTCATCCGTCCTGCAAGATGCTGATGACGGTTGGGAACCTGGCAAGCGTTTTCAGAGAAACGTGCAGGAAGTGAAACCCACTGCGGGCCTAACGGGTCGAGCATTTCATTGGGCAATAATGTCCCACAGCCCGCAGGGGCCCCAAAGTCTCATGCCACCTACACCCTTCGGGGAGATAGGTGCCCCAGCTTCCCCTATAACCAGCCTCCAGCAAAGGCTTCCTTGCGGGTCCAAGGGGACAAAGCTTTCCTGGAAAAGATGACAAAAAAGTGGGGGGAGAGATGACAAGAATCTCAGCTCTTCCTCAGAGTATCAAGTGACCTGGGGCTTCTTTTCCTCTTTCCCTGTCCCCCCTGGCTCGTTGCTCTCCATCATCATTTTGAGTCAGCAAAGAGGGATGGATCATCGAGGGACTCTAAAGCGACACTCGTGACGAGGCGGATAAGCAAAAGAGGCCACATCGGGCTTGTTCTTTCTGCGAGGAAATCCTGGTTGGGCTCCAGGGTACGTTGTTCAAATGGGAAGAGTCCTCGGAGAGGCTCGGGATCAGAAGGAGACGCATCCGAAACCAACTCAAGGTCAGGCCGTGGCTGCACGGCCCCCAGGCTCTCGGGTAAACCCCAGAGCGAGCAGTATTAGCCCGTGTCCCTTGGCACAGTGTCACTTCTCACCAGGATCTGGAGATGCAGGGTGGCGTCAGCCAAGGACAGAGGCCAAAAATAGCTGCGGAGAAATTGCAAGACCAGCGGAAAAGGACCCGGGTCACAGCGACTGACCCGTTCGTGCCAAACAGCGGGCTCCTCTTGGGCACAAAGCCAGCTCGCCTGTGGGGAATGACACAAAAAGAAAGTTCTAGGCTATTCGAGGCTGACACTGGGTCTGGGTTTCCAGCCTGTGGCCACCTGTAGGGTCAGCTACTGTAAGCAGTTATTGGGGGTTTGGGGGGACGGTCTGAGGTGTTCTGCAGATCAGACCGTCCCCAAGCGAAGGGATGAATAATTCTTCTTCTCTTGAGCTGCTTGAAAGCATGAGGTGAATGTTCGAGAAAAGCAGAAACCCTGGCAAGCAAAGCAGGGCGCCCAGGGCCTGTGGCACAATTGCTTAGAGTAAAGGCGGCGCCTTCAAATCGATGGCACTGGTCACATCCAGGGTTTCACGTCGAATGTCGCTGAGTCACCACTTCGGTGGCAAAGCACTGTGCTGGGTGTCCAGGGAGGGGACCCAGGGAGGATGCAGTCGGGTCGCTTCGGGGGAAGATCCACACGCAGGGAGCTGCAGTAGAAATGGCAGCTACAAAGGAAGAAATTGGGGGTGCGGAGGGAGGGGTGGAAAGGATGAAACTGTCCTTCTCCCCAAGTTTACAAATACTGGGGTAGACGACAAGGACTCGGGGCTCAAAATCCCTTCGTGTGTGGGGTCAGTCAGGGTTTAGGAGTCGCTCAGGGCCTGGGGTCGCAAGCCCGAGAGACCACGAGATGCCACCTCCGTCAGTGCGGGACAGAGACGGGTAAGGAGAGGTGAGCAGCGATGTTTCTGGGCCGAGGGACAAAAAAAGGTGTCATCAACAGTATAAAGTGCTCTCGTTTGAGGAGCAGGAGAGGGACGTGGGTACAAACCGGGGTAAGCCAGGCGTCTGCACCTGCAGCACCAGTAGCCTGTGGGGCCAGGGTTCTGTAATGGTCAGGGTGGCAGATGGCTTGTGCTTTGTAGGACATTGGGCAGTATCCCAGGCTAGATGCCCTAGTAGACCACGACAGTACCGTCACCCCCCAGGTGTGACACCCCAAAACGCCTCTCGTGATTGCCACATGCATGTCCCCCGAAGCTGGCCTTTTTCGGCCCCATTTGAGAACCATGAAGGTGAGTTGACCAGCACAGCAGCCTGCCCTGTCAGGTCACAAAGCAGCCTCATTAGAGTCCCCGAGTGGGGAAAAGCCATGACACCATTTAGGGACCCAGATCCCCTCCATCGTGGGTGGCAGAGCCTCCTACAATCTAAGGGTGACGAGGAGAGCATGGAGGGGCTGATGGGGACACAGAGCTCTCCCCTCCCCCACCGGCCGGCAGGCACTGTCTCAGGGGCCTCACAGCGCCGCAGGGGAGGTGGCAGTGTCATCCAGCTTCGTGCCCAGGAGAAAACAGAAACAGTAATAGGGTTTGCTGAGCAAGACCTATTAGCTGCCACACAGAAACGCTTAAAAGCAGTCTCTGGAAGGAAGCCAAAGCAGAGACAGTGGTCCCCTGGGGGGACAGGAACTGGGTGACCCTCTGAGAGGGCAGGTGGCTTTGGTTGCTCTTTACTCTTTGGACATTTCGAACTTTATCCAATGAACTGAAACACTTCGTGAAAAAATAAAGCGTTTCGTTTTAAGGCATCGCCAGGAAAATAAGAAAAGCTCAAAGCGCACAAGTAAACAGGTAACTACAAAGGAGAAACGCGTTGGCTTTTATTGTCCCCGAGGCCAAGGTTGACAGTTCTGATCGCCCCTCCCGAGAGACCTGATGCCTGAGCCAGCTTTTATTTAGTCTGTGATCCTGTCAGTCGAAAGCAACGTGACCTGGGCCCCTCCGCTGAGTGCATCCTCTGGGCCTGGCTTGGGCGAGTCCTGGCTCTGTCCCCAGGGAAGCTGGAGAGTGACCGCTCCTCAGATGTGGCTCGTCTCTGCTCCGTGTGGCCTCCTGGGCTCCTCCTCCGGCAGAGGTCTGAGACCGAAGAGGGGCACAAGGCCTCGTGACACCGAGCACGACACAGTGTCCCTGCGCTCGTATGCTGTTGGCCACAGCGAGTCTGGCCGGAGTCCGGCCAGATGCACAGGGAGGGCCAACCGAGGTCCCCCGCTCAGCTGAGGGGCAGCCACATCATTCTGCTAAGGTGCGTGCAGGTGGCCGTGAGGATCACGGTGGACCTTGCCATCCGGGGGAGTATTTTCTTCTATTTTTTTTTTTCCTAATCACATCCTCCCATGTCGTGGTGTTAGAAGGTCACACCTCTATGAAGATGAACCAGAAGGGACCAGTGAGGGAAAATCCAGCCATTTCTGTCGCCTCCTGAGCTGACACAAGCCCTTGTGGCCAAAAGTGTGTTGTTCTTCAGCTTTGACACGTCTGGCTCCATCTCGGTCCTCAAAGCATAATCCACAGGGGAGGCTCGTTCATTTCTCACTGGTGTGGAGGAGGCGTTAACCAGCAACCACGACCAAGAAGCCCAGCAGCCTCCGCCGTGGGGATCCCCAGGCCTCTGTCACAATTCAGAATGGCCCAGGGCCCAGAGCTGTCCCCCGATACCTCTTTCAAGAATAAGGATCACTTTGGCGATGGGCAGAGTTCCACTTAGTGGGCCTGTCGGGAAGGCATCGCCCATGGGATGCACTGAGAGTGTATGCAGGGAAGCCGGGGGGGAGAGGATAGGGATCAATAAAAACAGCTGATGATGATTTATCAGGAAAGAGAAGCTTTGGGTTCAAATCCCCACAGTTGTTTGTGGATTCGGTATTTGCGGATTCGCCTGCCTGCTAAAATTTATTTTCTAACCCCCAAATCAATACTTGTGGGGCGTCCGCAGTCATCCAAAGACAGGTACACAGCAGGGAAAAGTTGGGGGTCACTTGATACACGCGTTCCCAGCAGACGTCAACCAAGGCCGAGCTGAGGTCAACCACCTGTCACGCTGCAAACACGAGTCTTGTTCATAGACGGGTGCCGTGGTTTTGTGTGTGTGTGCACTCGGGGGGTTTTCTTCTTGGCATTTTGTTGTTTAAGTGACCCCCGAATGCTGAGCTGCTGTCTTGTGTCACGGGGGCCCGGCCCTGCTTGTCCCCAGAAGCGATGGCTCTGGATGTGCTACTTCAGCATCTGCCGTGACGTCACAGGACATCACTCCTGCACACAGTGAGTCGGCTGTGCTTGTTACATGTGTGAACAAGGGGACACGTGTCACAGGAGGAATGACAAAGTGCCCTGGCTAGGCACAGATGATGAGGGGTCTGGAGGAGGTTGCTGGAGGAGGAGGCGTGGGTGCTGAGCCGAGCGGGGGTGCAAACAGAGTTGGGGTGCCTGCCCCGCCGGGTGCAGCAGCATGAGCAAAGTCGCAGTCGTGGGACACCTTGGCACTAGACCCCCTAAAAGCACAAGTCCCAAGGTCAGACTTCGGAGCCTCAAGGGTGCTTCTGTGGGGCATGGGGTGCATTAGTTACCCCGTTTCCAGGGAAGTGGGTTGAAAACAGTGTGCATCTCCCACACCTTCATCAAGAGCTTTCGCCAAGAGACGTTCTTGCACGTTAGACTTTTTAAAACGTGGTCCAGAGAACAGTCCGGAGGGTCCTCAGAATACTAAGAACTGATCTACCGTATGATCCAGCAATCCCTCTCCTGGATATTTACCCCAAAGACTTGAAAACCCATATCCAAAAAGGTATTTGCACACCGATGTTCACAGCAGCATCAGTCAAGTGGCCGGGACGGGGAAGCAACCGAAGTGTCCTGCGATAGATCGGCCTAGAAGCTGTGGCACACATACACAATGGGATATGACTCGGCCATAAGAAGAGATGAAATACTGCCATTTGTGACCACATGGATGGACTTGGAGAGAATCGTGCTAAGCGAAATAAGAAAAAGTTGAAAATCCCATGATATCAGTTCTACGTGGGATAGAAACCTAAAAGCAACAAAGGAACAGGACAGACTCATGCACATGGAGTATAGACTAGTGGTTAGAGGGTCGGAGGAAGGGGGCGGTAGATGGGGTACAGGGGGTAAATATAGGGATATAGAGGGAGGGCCAACTGTGTAAAGGAGATCACATATACGGTAGCTGAAGGAAACTGGACTTTGGCTGGTAAACACACAATAGAACATATAGGTGTCAAACGATAATGTACACCTGAAAATTATGTAATTGTATTAACCAATGTTACCCCAATTAACTTAATTAAAAATATAAAATAAAATAATAAATTTAAATTAAATTAAATTAAATTAAATAATAAAACTAAAATAGATAAATAAATAAAATTAAAATTAATAAATAAAGTAAAATAAAAGAATAAAATTAAATTAAAAATTAAATCATAGTAAATAAATAAAGTAAAATTAAATTAAATTAAATAATAAAATTAAAATTAAATAAAATAATAAGATAAAATAATAAAATACAATTGAAATAAATAAATAGAAAAAATAAAATAAAATAAAATAATAAAATAAAATAAAATATATAAATAAATAAAATAGAAAAAATAAAATAAAATAATAAAATTAAAATAAAATAAAATAAAACGATTAAATAAAATAAAATTAATTAATTAAAGTAAAATAAAATAAAATAATAAAATAAAATAAAATATAAAATGAAATGAAATGAAATGAAATGAAATGAAATGAAATGAAATAAAAAATAAAATAAAATAAAATAAGATAAAATAATGAAATGTGGCCCAGAAGGGATGAAGTAGAGAAGGGAGAGTCAACAGAAAAGTCAAAGATTACATTCGGGGCACACAGGTATCCCCTTCTGTTTCTTCATCTGGTGCCAGTTCTGTGGCAGCACTTGGTCCCTGAGGATCCGGAGAGCTGCCTGTTTGTCACATGTGCACTTTTCTGCACGTGCAGCGACTCCGATGAGCTCGTGGAGAACCGATGTAAAGGTTTCGGGCAGGAAGGCCTGTTGGAGCGTGGATCCATTCACATAAACAAGGCAGAAAAGAGGGCAGAGCCGGCGGGGAGGATGGTGTGTGTTAGGTTCGTGCCCTGGGGAGTTCGCAAAGCCCTATGAATAGGGGCGATTGGGATGGGAAGCTGATGTCCCTGTGCCACCCCACCAAGGGGCACCCTGGAAAAGCTTCTGTCTGGGAAGCCAAGGTCTGGAAGCAGAGCTGTCAATCAGAGCGTGAAAGGGAGTGGGATAGGGGAGGGAAGAGGGAAGAAGAGGGGACCCGGGTTCTGAAAGGCAGGGTGTAGTACAGCGAGGACCAGGCCCTCAGACCCACTCTCGTGCTTTTGAAAAATCGGTTTTATTTCTCCTGACTCAGATTCTAAGAGAACAGGAGAAAGTGCTGCCACTCCCGTGGCTTTGCTTGAAACAGCCATCGTCCAGCAGGGCGGTGAATAGATGTCCAGAAAGATTTTGAATGTCCTCATTGGGACTCAATGAATCCCCACTCTCAGGGCTGCCAGTGGGTGACTTTTTCGAGTGGCAAAGCGAGATGGTTAAAGAGAATGACAGTCAGGTCTTGGGACTTGGGTAACCGCCAAACACACCGTGGATAAAAGCATCAGAAAAGGGAGAGTTGTTACCTGCAGCACTTTTTTCCCTTTTGGAAAAATTCCCCTTGAGGTCCAGTGCGTATCTGCTCGTTCTTTCTTTTTCTCTTTCTTTTCTTTTCTTTCTTTCTTTCTTTCTTTCTTTCTTTCTTTCTTTCTTTCTTTCTTTCTTTCTTTCTTTCTTCCTTCCTTCCTTCCTTCCTTCCTTCCTTCCTTCCTTCCTTCCTTCTTTCTTTCTTTCTTTCTTTCTCGCTGGCTCGCTCTTTCTCTCTCTCATGGTCCTGCCATCAGCCCCAAGCAGGCCCAGACGACCTTCTCTCTCTGAGCCTGGAAAACGCCTTCTAAAAACTAGCTCTAGTCCCAAATAAAATCTTAATTAGGAGCGATGGACCAGGCTGTATTTCCACGGCCCTCTCTCTAGAGCTGCAGGAAGTGGCACCTTCCCCTAACTCCTGGCTGGATCCGTTGGGCGTCGATGTTTGATTTGGATAAGCTCACTAACCATAAAAACACAGCTTGGAGGGGAGACCACCTAGGAAGACCAGGTGCCGTAGGCATTAAAAAATAAAAAATAAGGGATAGTAAGCTGACAAGGTCCTCGTAATGGGTGAGATCAACCAAGGGTTGCCTTGCCTAAAAAAAAAAAAATACACACACACACACACACACATACACATATTTATTTATTTATTTTTATTTTATATTTTTATATTTTTATTTATATATTTATATATTTTTATATTTTTATTTATATATTTTTATATTTTATATTTTTATTTTTGTTTTTTATATTTTTATTTTTATTTTTTATTTTTTATATTTTTATATTTTATATTTTTATTTATATATTTTTATTTTTATTTTTATAATTTTATATTTTTTATTTTATTTTTTTATTTTTTTATTTTTATTTTTATATTTTATATTTTTATATATAATATATATATTAAATAAATAATAATTTAAATTTTTTTAAATATTAAGAAAAATAAATAAAAAGACGGCACTTGCCCTCAACTTCAAAACTATTTAAAATGCTGGATATCCTCAATGAGCCAGAACACACCACGATCAAAATTATGTTTTCCAAAGCATGATTTCCAAAAGGGAGTGAAAAAGGAAAGTCGCTTGTGGCTTCCTTGACATCACAGCTTGCAGAGTGTGTCTAGGTGGCATTAGGCAGAATGAGCCAGGTTTGCTAGGGCCACCCGCCCCCCCAAATGCTGGGTGCTCAGCAAAGCCTGGGCCAGAGTCAAAGGAAAATTAAATGAGGCCCGGCACGCTGAAGTCCCTTTGCAGAGGGGACCAAAAACGTTTCTACGGTGTCGCAACAAGGCAGAACCCAAGTCTTTGATGAAGTTCGAGGAAACCAGAAAATTCACATCCTGCCCACCACCTGCTCCCCCAGGTTGAAGTGTGCCTTGAAACCCAAAATTGTGGTTTTTTCCACCAGAAAGGTAGAGCTGAATTAAAAAAAAAAAAAAGCAACAAAGAAAACTTGGACAAATAAGAAAAAAATGTAAATTAGATTTTCTGAATTATCCATCACAGGAATTAGCATGTCATGCGACCAGAGGGAAGCCGATAGCCTGCTGCGGCTTCTGTTTGACCTCTTGAGAATGGCCAACCTGGGTCCAGTGTGTGTCTGAGGCTGTGAAACGGGTCACACGTCGAGCCCCGAGTGGACACCGGTGGCCAGCTGATCCGCTGGAGGTGACAGCCTTTATCTCGTCGACCATGTGACGGTGAGGGGACCCCCAATGTTCGGATCTGGTCAGCGTAGGCTTCCTCGACCCCAGGGCTCTAGATGTTTGGGGCCAGAGCATCCTTCCTTTGCCGCTGGGGACCGTCCCCGTGCCCTGTGAGACATTTAGCAGCATCCGTGGCCTCTCCCCATGGGATGTTGCGATGCAGCCAACGTCTCCAGACACGGCCGAGTGTCTCTAGAGGGTAAGTGAGGACAAAGTTAGGCCCCAGGAAGAACCACTGCATTTAGAAACAGGGACGTGCCCTTGTCTACGCAAATGTCACCTTTCATCCAGGTCGGCTGACCCACCCCAGGACCCCAGCCCACCCCAGGCCAAGAAAAAAAGCAAGTCGTAGCAGCCCCAAGTCACAGCTGCCATTCTCCACACCCTGCCTCTGGGGTCCTGCCTGAATCCTGGCTGTGGGACCTACCCCCGAAGCCCTTACGAGACGAGAAGGACATCCCACCCTGCTCTTTGTTCTAGGTCCCCAGGCCCCCGCCCTGGGGTGTGTAAGAGGATGAAATTCTCATCAAGCAGCCCAGGGACCTAAGGACCTCGGCGGCCACCTCTATGTCTGCATCAGTCTGCTCAGCCACAGTGAGACCTGCCCTGCCTTCCTCCCACCCCAAGGGTGACATGGCAAAGGGACGTGTGAGCCGCCACCTTTCATTTCCCAATCTGCGCCATCGGTCGCCTCAAGCGACGACTCTCTTTGTTTTTCTAAAGGAATAAATGATTAAGGGTTCAGTCTTAACACGAGAAGCCTGCAACCCACCGGGGGGTGTGTATTCGAGGGGAAGCCAGGCCACGGGGAACGTGGGTGGCACTGTCCTGTCGTGGATGTGGCCGGATTCTGCCCAGTTTCCCTGACACTCCCTTCACGCACAGAGGACCAAGGTCACCCTCTGACCTGCACCAGCCACTGGCTCCCGGAGGCAGTGCTCGCAGATGAGTCTGGGGGCCAGGAGATGAGTCCTGGGGTCCTCACATCAGCAACTTGGGCTCACCCCTTGTCTTGGGAGGGGAAGAATCCCAAATTTAGACAGTTCTCCAACACAGAGCCCAGATTAAGCACCAAAAAATACAACCTGGATCAATGAATCTCCTAAAATAATGGCGATGCAGCAGGGCTACCAAACTCCTGGCTGTGGACGTTAACGGGACAGTTGTCACCCGCGGCCTAAAACCAGGTCGCAGCATTGACAGACACGGAGAGACTCCAGATGGCACAACACAGGCCCCAAATTCAAGATGAGGAAGGTTTAGTTTTTGTTCTCCCCGTTAGGTTCCTAAATGTCACACGTGAAAACTAAATATGTCGCTCTGACCTAACAGAAATCCGACCCCACGGAAAAATGATATTTTTGTGGAAAAAAAAAAGGGGGCCACAGAGAAGGGAACAGACACGTGCACGGCACCTCACATTCTCAAGAACTTGGCTAAACTGGACCAGAGTTCTCAAGAAGAAAAGATTAAATATTGATCCTTCCTGCAAAGTGGACAGAGGGCAGCCTCGGTTCTCCATCCCCAGGGGGAGGAGACACGCGCACCTCCCTCCGTGTGTCCGTGATGACTTTCCACCTCTTACACGGTCGATGACTTTTGGAAGAACCGTTTTTGGTGAGATCATCTGCCACAATTGTCACTGAAAAAAAATATATATATATATATATTTTATATATATATTTTATATATATATTTCCTCGGCCTATATATATATATAGACGTCCCCAGGCCGAGGAAACAGACCTTTCTAGAAATGCGAGTGAAATTCAAAATTAGCTGTTAGCATTGACATTTCATGCTCAAAGGACTTTTACTATCTCTCTGAGTCTCGCGTGGATTTTTCTTTTTTTTAACATGATTTGATTTGTTTTGTAACAGTCGGGGAGGTCAGCATTACATACGATAGGCAAGCGACAAGCACCAAGCAGCTCGATTCCAGAAGATCCGTCAAAAACCCGCTTCTCGCCATCCTTTTTATGTAGATCATTTCCATTTTTAATAAGGACGCCCGACCATCTCTTGCTATGATTTTATAAAATACAAGCTCAGCGATGATGGTTTTTTTTTTTTCAACCGTTTTCGGTTTTCTATCCTTTTTTTTTTTTTTAAGGATTATCCAACTTAAATCCATATTCGCACCAAAAATATATAGCGGGTTGTTCTATTTTGGAGGAGGCTGGGGTTTTCAGCCTCATCCTATGCTTTCTTGAATAGTCTCAGCGCTTCTTGGCACCGGTCTCCACAGGGATTTTCTTGCGTCTCTTGCAGAGACACGCGAGGCTTGCTTCCCCGCTACCCCTGAGTGCCAAGGAGGACGGAGCAGTCAGCTTAGCTTTGACTGTCAGGAGAGTTCCCAGTCCTGGCAAGCAGAATGGAGTAGGGGGTCCCTTTTTGAGGCAGAAAGCGTGGGTTCGGGAGGACAGTGAAACGGCTTCTCAGTTTCTGCCTTTCTGTTCTGCTGGTTTGGGGTTACCCTGATGAGGTTAGCTAGCATCCTTCTCAAAAAGAAAAAAATGACAATGCGCCTCCTTGGCCTTTCCCGGGGTGTTGACAGGTGCTGCTGCTGGCAGCTGGGGTGACTCCACGTGTGTGAGGAGGAAGGTACCTGACGGCGAATGCACGCGGGACCAGAAATCACCTGTCACAGCCCCACCCGAAGTGCTGGCCCCAGGACCGCGAACGAACCCAACAGTGCTTTTCTTGTTTTAAGCCATTCACGTCTGGAGGCGTGCCTCAAAACATCCAAAGCGGACTGGTACAGATACTTGAAAGGATTCCACATTTTGTGTTTACTCTAATGCGCATACGCGAGTTGTGACCTGCAAATTATTCCCCAACTACTCCCCCCCAAAAAAGCAACACTTTCAGTAATGAAAAAAATTATTTCTTAAAAATACTTTCCAGGAAAAAAAAAAAATCAAAGGATCCTGAAGCAGAAAGCAAGGAATGGCACCAAAGGTCATCATCAAAACCATGTTCATAATAATTATTATTAAAAATAATTATTATTTATAATAACAATATTATAATAATATATAATAATACATAATAATATATTATATGTTATATAATAACATATAATATAACATATTATATATAATATGCAATATGTAATTAATGTGTAATATGTAATATGCAATATGTAATTAATATATAACAGATAATAGATATATAATTGATATATAATGATATATATAATATATTATAATATATTTTGATTAATATATTGTATTAATGATATTATATATTTATTATATTAATATAATTATATTATATTAATATATTATATTAATTATAATGATAAATATATAATATATCATGTGTAATATGTAATAATATATTATATATAACAATATGTTGTATATAATAATATATAATATTTATAATTATTCTAATAATTATTATATTAATAATTATTTTTTTATTATGATTCGATTAAATTATTGCTTAGATGGAACAAGAAACCAGGTGTGTCTATATGAACCATCTTCTTGTTCAGTAGCAGCAAGATTACTTTAATTAAAATGCTTTTTATGTCTCGATTGCAGTCAACGGACTATTCTATCAGTTTCAGGCGTCCGACACAGGGATCGGACACCTACGTACCTTACGAAGTGATGTCCCCGATACGTCTGGTGCCCATGGCCATACCCGGTGACTCCGATATTATCCACTGGATTCTCTACACTGTGCTAAGTTTGGTTCCCACTCCGGAAAGTGCGAAGTCTAAATTTCCGTTTGGATGGTGTGTAGGCCCTGGTGACCCATAACATGTCCAAAAGAAGAGCATTTCCATCATCCCGGTGTTCCTCTGTGTGCTCCCCCGGTCATCCTCACCCAGAAGCGACCGGCGACCCTCCCTCTGTCACTAAACACCTGCCTTGTCTTAGAATGTCATGGGATTCTATGTGAACCCCGCCACTGACTTCTTTTGCTCCACTTTTCGTATTTATCAGATATTTGTCTTTGCACATCCTGTGCCTCCGTCGTTGATGTCTCTTCATTGCTGTGTGGTGTCGCATTCCGTGGCTCTGCCACCCCTTATTTAATTAACGCTTCTCTTTTCGTCTCTCGTTGGAGGTGACTGCAAATTAAGCGGCTGTGGGGATTCCCGCCCACAGCGCTGTGGCCCGATGTTGTCATTTCTCGTAGGTCATTTCCTAGGGGCGAGGTTGTGGGGCACAGGACTGATCCATAAGGACATTTTTTAACAAACAGCCAGATGGTTTTCCGAAGCAATTTGGCGATTTTATATTCCCATCACTGGCGTCTGAGAATCCAGCATGTTCCAGAACCTCACCCTGCTTCACCACAGTCATAACATCAGTAATTTTCATGCCTCTGGGGTGGTGTTCTGTTGCATCCCAAATAACTTCTTTTTAAAGATATTTTTAAATTATTTTTTTACATGCAAAAGTGGAACAACGTGATTCGCACTGTTCATTCCCAGGGACATGTTGTCACCCGCTGAGCTTTACCTGCTCAATTCAAGTTCCGAATACTGATTTCTGGTTGGATCTGTAACTAATGGAGAAAATTGTAGTTTATCTGATAAACTCATCACCGAAAAGTGAAAGGTATCTCGGGGAAAGGGTCATGATGGCGAGAGCATCCAACGTGCCCTGCTGCTTACTACGCATGGGCACCTTGATAAATGTCACCACGGGGAGAGGACAGCACCCTCCGAGAGCCTGGCAGAGATGCGGGGACTAGTGCCTTCATCGGCGGAGGACACGGACAGGTTCACACTCGACACAGCCCAGGATTTGCTGGCTCCGCCCGCGGTCTCTGTCACAGCTCCTGGACTCTGCCACGGTAGCTGCATGCAGCCGGAGACAACATGTTTGTGGGTGGGCGTGGCTGTGTGCCAATAAAACTTTATTTGCAGAAATAGTCCGAGGGCCGGATTGGGCCCGTAGGCCCTACTTTACTTACCCCTTGTTCTAAACAACAGATTTGGGATCATGTTTTGATTTTATTGATGTAGAGTCAGCCTGGTCCCCTCATTCCCATCAAAAGTCACCCAGGAGTGATACATGGGTTGCTGAGGATGGCAGCGTGGGCCGGAGCTGATACAGCCACCCGTGCCTTCGGCCAGAGCGGAGTTGTCATCGTGTGTGTCCCTTTGCCATCACGCCAAGCCGTCCCTCTACACACAGAGGAAGGAAGGAAAGAAAACCACCCAAGTAATGGATCCCGTGGTGCCCAGCAATTACGCCGGCCAGGACGAGTGAATTATTTAAAACTGAAAATTAATTATTCAAGGAGAGTTCCCAAGACTCACCTGGCCACGCAGCCGTAGAGGAGATGACAGGCCGTCAGAAGGCGGAGGCAATAAAGCAGGGTCTGTGCCCTGATGCTGGTGGCTCCCCGAGTGGGGGAGCCCACGATGCCACTCCTGGTTTGGGGGTGCAGGCTTCAGCAGAGAAAGGGTGGGCACGTAAACACACTATAAACTCACAAACCATCTTAGCGTGAGCACCTGATGGCAGACCAGGATGCCCCATGGTGTTTGGCTTACGTTTTCCTCTGTAATCGTGGAGACTTAAGGAAGAAATAACTTTTAGATGAGGCTGCTTTAGTTTCTCTCCGTATGGCTGGCCTTCGTGGAAGCTAGAAAGGGCAGGACCTCGGATTCTTCCAGAAAGAACCATTTGCCGGATGTATGAATGAATGAATCCAGCAGATCCCACGGAGCGTTTCCCAGGAGGCGATATTTTCCCACCAATTTTTTTTTTTAATTTTGTATTTTGGAATAAATACAGATTCGCACCAGGTTGCAAGAATAATATAGAAAAACCTCTTCTTCTCATCACCCATTGTCCCCCAGCGATGGTGACATCTTATATAACTAACTATAGGGCATTAAGGGACCAAGAAATGGACGTAGGTATATAAATTATAGTCCTATAATTTAGTCTTTTTACCTGCACGGGAATAGCCACTCGACCCTGCAACTGTTTCCAGATGGGATCCATGATTCTTTGGCCAGATGTGGCCCCGGTGTCCTAGTCTTGGCATCGTTTATTTCTTTGGACCCCTTAGGTCTTGCGATGACTGTCTCCAGGGTTAGGATATAATGGAACAAGGTGACCTGAGCTTGCAAATGGAGAGAGAGAGAGAGACAGAGAGAGAGAGAGAGAGAGAGAGAGAGAGAGAGAGAGAGAGAGAGAGAGACGAGCGGGGGGGCTACAAACAGGAGACCCTCATTTTAGCCGTTCAAGGCTGGCCCTTCTGCCATCTGCCACGTTCTAAGAATCCGGCTTTTTCCGTGGGCTCACGTCTCTGCAGAAAGGAAAGAAAAAAAAAAGCATCTTATTTATTTATTTTTTATTTTTTTATTTTTTTTCCTCCCAGGGATTACAGGGCAGCTCCTGCCGGTTGTGAAATCAGAGACGGGAGTGCGCTTTCTCTGAAAACGTAGCTGGAGGCAGGGAGTAGGGGGGGACGAAGCCGTTGGCTAGAGTCATTGCTGCCTGGAAAAGCAGCTTTCCTTGTGCTGATGGAACATG